>SNQJ01S0074130.1:54531-68588 GCA_010110895.2 Picea sitchensis | reverse complement strand
CAAAATGAAAATGTCTCCTTGGTATATATAGGAGACTAGGAGGTATAATTACAACTAATGGCCCAAAGCCGACATAAATAAAATAACATTACTAATATAATATGCCCCAATTAAGGGGTAATGAGCCAATATTATGGCTTAACAAATATAATGTCAGATCTAATTCAAATGCACCTAAAGTAGATACACATGTTTCCACAAAGAAGGTCAACAACCCAATTAAAGAAGGAATCAATAAAGATAGTCCCGAGATTCAAATTGATCAACCAGTGAAGTAGCCTACCAAGGTTAGTACTGCAGAGATAAAGGAACCGGAAAAAAATGTTTCTTCTTTCAGTATAGAACATGAAATTAACAAAATCAAGATTTTTGTGCCACTGCTAGAACTCATGAAAACATAGCCTTTTAGGAAAAATGTTCTCAAAGCTCTACAATCTCCTTCTCAGGTTACCTCTTTAGATACTATCAATTTGGAAATGAGAACCCTGCTATAACAATTGGACCTCATATTGAAGACATAACTGATACTTCTCCCCCATTCTACATATCATTAAATGTTCATGACAAGATATTTCATAACTGCCTAATGGATTCTGGTGCCTCGCATAATGTCATGTATGGTGATGGAAGAATTAAGGTTAGACATTACTAAACCTTACCATGATATATATTCTTTTGACTCCAAGAAAGTCAAATGACTGGGAGTTATGAAGGATGTGGTTGTTACTCTTTCCCAATTACCTATGAAAAGCGTGGTATTAGATGTTATTGTGACTAACATACCTCCAAAATTTGGAATGCTTATTTCAAGATCCTGGGCCAAAAAGGTAGGAGGCACTCTCCAAATGGATCTTAGTTATGCAACCATACATGTTTTTGGTGGGGAACAACAAAGATTATACAGGGAAGTAAGAATGGATTATTTGGTAAGTGATCACGAGAACCCCACTAATCATCCTATATATGTTGTAGAAGATGATCTTGGTTCCTTTATTTTTCATATGAGTGATCAGATGGAAGAAGTATCAGTTACAAAGACAACAACTTCTGTTAGGGACAGATAAGATAATTTTGTTTGGAAAATGTATTTTGATGGGGCATGTTCTAGAGAAGGTTTTGGTGTTGGGATTGTCTTCATTTCCCCTACCAAGGAGGTCATTACTATGTCATATAAACTTGAATTTGACACAAACAATAACATCAATGAGTATGAAGCCTTGACGTTAGGGTTGAAAGCTGCTAAAGATATAGGTATAGATAAGATTTCCGTGTTTGGTGATTCATAACTTATTATTCACCAAATCAAGAACATATATCAAACAAATAGAAAAGGTTGAAACAATATATAAATGAGGTGTGGGATTATGTGGATAATTTCTTTTTGGCATTCAATATTACTTTTGTGCACAAAAGTTTAAATCAAGAGGCTGACTCTTTGGCATTTTCATCTAGCAACTTTAAAACTCCAATGTTCTCTAATATGAAATTTGAAGTTGAGGTTAGACATAGACCCTCAATACTAGACAATATAAAACATTGGAAGGTCTTTAAAGATGATGAGGAAATTCAAAGATTCTTAAAAACTATTGAAGAGTTTTCTAACAATTCAATAGATCAAGATGACGAATATGGTGAAGTAGAGGTACATGCTGCAGATATTCTTCAAGACAATGTTGTTGGGAACAAAATTGCCGAACTGAAGACCAACCATCTGCCTAAAGGTTTGGTCCCACTAGAGAGGTTGTTTGATCATAATGATGTTTCCAGGAAGGCTATTATTCAGACAGAAGAAACTGATGTAGTGGACTATGACATCAACCCTGATTCAAATCCCAGGTTGGTCAAAATATCTAGAACATAGTCACAAAAATAGAGAGAAGCATATGTTGAATTAATGAATCAATATTAAGATATATTTTCCTGGTCTTATGAAGATTTGAAGGTGCTTGATACAGAGATCATACAACACAAAATTCCCCTGAAACCTGGATCAAAACCTTTTAGGAAAAAGTCCAGTCAATTTAATCCTTTGCTGTTACCTATAATATAAAAGGAGCTGAAAATATTATTGGAAGCCAAAATCATAGTGCCACTAAGATACTCAAAGTGGGTGTCCAACCTTGTACCTGTCATAAAGAGGAGTGGAGAGATAAAGGCTCTGTGTGGACTTCAGGAATTTGAACAGGTGCTCCTTGAAAGATAATTATCCATTACCAAAAATGGATCATATTTTACAAAGAGTTGTAGAAGCAAAGAGGATCTCTATGCTTGATGGATACTCAAGGTACAATCAAATATTAGTAGTAGAGGAGCACAAAAAGAAAACAACTTTTACCACTCCCCGGGGCACTTTTATGTATGAAAAGATGCCCTTTGGATTGATGAATGCAGGAGCCACATTTCAAAGGGCTATAGACATTGATTTTATTGGTGAGAAAGACAAGTTTATAGTTATTTATCTTGATGCCATCGCTATACTTTCAACATATGATGAAGAAAATTTACAACACTTGAAGCAGACTTTTGAGAAATGTTGGAGGTACGACATATCACTTAATCCTAAAAAATCACATTTTGCCATGGAGGAAGGAAAGATTTTAGGACATATTGTCTCACCTGAAGGTATTAAAATAGACGTTGAAAGAGTAAAGGCTATCCAACAAATAGACATTCTAAGAAACAAGAAGTCTATTCATTCCTTCATTAGTAAAATTAATTTTTTAAGGAGGGTTATACCTAACTTTGCAAGTATTATCAAGTACATTACTGACATGTTGAAAAAGAATGCAGAAATTAAGTGGATACCAGAAGCTAAAGAATCTTTTGAAAATATCAAACATAAGCTCTTGTTCAGGCCCCTATTCTCATCAGTCCAAATTATTCCAAAGAATTCATGATTTTTTCATTTGCCTCTGAAAATACCATAGTTGTTGTTCTTCTGCAAAGAAATGAGAAAGGATTTGAGCATCCCATATCCTTCTTTAGCAAAACTCTTAGAGATTCTGAATTGAAGTATGATATAGTGGAGAAACAAGCCTATGCCCTAGTAAAGGATTTGAAATCCTTCAGAGTATATGTTCTTCAATTTGAGATCACAACTTATGTCCCAAGCAGTGCAGTCAAAGAAATCTTGGTTCATATTGATTGTGAAGGAAAGAGAGGAAAATGGATAACTAAAATCCTAGAGTATAACCTCTCTATAAAGCCTACTCAGTTGATAAAGGGTCAAGGCCTTGCCAAATTAATGATAGAGTCTAATTGCAAAGCAATTGGGTTGTACCATCTTTCAGGTAAGACATAAAAGTCTTCATTCCAGATTGAAGAAACAAATTTACAGGTAAACAACAAGTATGTTTCTTCACCATGGTACAAATATATCGTATTTTTTCTTATGAATTTTCAATCTCCTCTAGAATTGGATAAATCAAAGTTCAGATCATTAAAATTAAGATCAATAAAGTATTGCATTATTGATCAAATATTATTCTGGAAAGACCCTCATGGAATTTTTTTGAGGTGTGTTGATGAAAAAGAGGCCAAACAATTTTTTTTTGATCTACATCATGGTGTTTGCGGAGGCCATCACCATTGGAAAGCTACTGCTTTCAAGATTCTCAGGGCAGGCTATTACTGGCCAGTTCTATTCTTAGACATTTTTGCTCAGGTCAGGGCATGTGAACCCTGTTAGAAATTTGATGGAAAGAAGAAACTTATGTCTCTACCTCTGAAACCAATTATCACTCATGGACCATTCCAACAACGGGGCTTGGATTTTATCAGGGAGATCAATCCGTCATCTTTGGGGAAACATAGATAGATCCTTACAGCCATAGATTCTTTAAAAAGTGGATCGAAGCAATTCCAACTCGGAATGCAACAAATAAGGTAATCATGGATTTTCTTGAAGGATATATCTTTTCCAGGTTTGGCTGTCCTAAAAAAATGGTTACTGATAATGCACAATATTTTAAATCCAATTCCATGATTGAATTTTTCAATAAGTATAGTATCAAATTGGTCCACTCTACTCCCTACTTCCCCCAAGGGAACGAGTTAGAAAATTCCTCTAATAAAAGTTTGAAAAGAATTATAAAAATACTACTGGCAGAAAATAAAAAATCATGGGATTCCAAGTTAAAGTTTTCCCTATGGGCCGATCGTATCGGTAACAATAAGTCTATTGGTACTTCTCCTTTCCAGATGGTATATGGGAAAAAATCTATTCTTCCAACTCAATTGGGCCTACCAGTTTTAAATTTTTTACAAGAGGAGTTAGAAGAACCCATCGATCTCCAAAGGAGAATTTTTCAGATGATTGAGGTTCAACAGGTGAGAGAACAGATGAATTAGAAAACTGTTGCTCACCAAAGCAAAGTCAGGGCCACAATTGATAAAGTAACTAAGAAAGATTTTTTTAATGAAGGATATTTTGTGTTAAGGTGGGATGTTAGGAGAGAGGATAAATCAAAACTTGGTAAGTTCGATAACCTATGGTATGGTCCTTTCAGAATAGCCAAAGTAATGGACAATAACACTTTTATCCTACATAATCTAGATGACACAGAAACTTTTGGAGGCCCAGTGAATGGGAGGTTCTTGAAACACTATTTTCTCTAAAGACTCATCAGGTTTTGAGTTTTTACAGTAGGTTTTTATTTCAATAAAGACTCCATATACCCAATGGACTTATTTTTTACAGTTATGTTGTGAATAAAGACTGATAGATGCAGGGAGATCAATGGATCATAAATAAAGGAAAAGGCATTGGTCTGCAGTTCTTAGAGTTTATCATCAAAAATCCACCCCTAGAAGGAGCCAATGTTAGTCTCTAATTTTTCTTTTGATTTAGTGAGAAATTCGAATCCTAAATCCTCCCTACCTTCACTTCATTGTTTGCATTCATTTGAATTTAATCTTTGTTTTGAGTTTGTTTTGATTCACATTTTAGCTTTTTGAATAATTTCTTTAAGATT
The DNA here is from genome assembly GCA_010110895.2 of Picea sitchensis. Lineage (NCBI taxonomy): Eukaryota > Viridiplantae > Streptophyta > Pinopsida > Pinales > Pinaceae > Picea > Picea sitchensis. The sequence continues at coordinate 63,615 of SNQJ01S0074130.1, read as the reverse complement.
GGGGATTTAAGACATGGATTTACAAGACTTGTCACATCATATGCCTATTTGAATCGTTCAAATTCAATTTTCTGCTAAGTCATTAATAACGCTACTGGAATAACATTATTCCTGTAGCACTAATGTAATTATGCCATGATAAGCGCCAGCCACCCTAATTTTTTTATGATTACATAAATCATGGAACAATAATTCGCATGTGTCCCACGATGTCACTTGAATCAATTATGCAGTTTAAACCGTTACGTGATGGGATCATCATATACCTGCAAATACCCATTTCAAATCAATTCAATTCCCAAACATCATTATATGACCCTGTCACTCATTGTTATGATTTTGTTGAATTATAAGCGCAGGGATCTTTCAGAAGAAATTGCTAACAGTTATAGATTGTAAATTCAACTTCTGACAGTGCCAAGTTGCAACATCGTATTATCAATATGGCACCTAAGACAAGTGGGAAAATTGTTAGATTGGAACCTGACGAAAATGAGCTTCTCGAAGCATATTTGTAGATGGCGCAAAGGTTTAAAGATGTTGGTTGGTTTGAATTCTTCACCACCTTCCAAGGTCATGACAAACAGGTATCTATCACATTTTCACATAACTTCAATTGGTTTGAAGTGGATACCGAAAAGTTGTTGATGCTGGTGACAAAACAATCAATCACCAAATCTTGTAGATTGGTAGTTGGAGGAGAGCGATGGTGGAAAAAGGATCATGTAGGCACAGAATTTGTCAATCAATTCTTTCTACCAGATAAGAAAAAACCATATTGGAGAAAATGGGTTCTTCACAGTTGGATTAGACAAGAATGGCATACTTCTTTAATCATTATCCACAGGTATATCACCTGTGAAGGCAAATTCTCACTGATTTACATCTACCATATTAGGTTGTTAATGCATCTCAATGGAGACTATCCTTTAAATATTCCTTACTTTCTACTCAAAATCCTGGCAAAGATGTCAAAAAGGGTGCAGTCACACCCCACCACTGCAAAGAGTAGCTTGTTTCATCAAGTCCTAATTAAGACTCTAGTCATTTCTACTTTGAGGGAAGTGCAGAAACCCTGGAGCTGGTTGATCCAATCCCTAAATCCTGATCCACATCCTAGCAAACAAAAAAGAGGCAAAGGGAAAAGGGTTGTTACACAGAAATAGAGTATTCCAGCTGATGAAAATCATGTTAAAGAGGAAATGTCTGACATCATGGTGACAAGAACTAGAAGAGGTAAGAGACCCAAATTGGATGCAGAAATCGAAAAGTTTTTTGAGGAAGATGTAGAAATAGAAGAAGATTATGATGTTAAAACAACAGTCAAGATTTCAACAGTCAAGCATAAATCACCAGAAACCAGTAAGAAAGGTGTTGCATTCAAAAGGAAAAAGAAGAAATATGTGCCTGTGTCTCAAAACCCTAGGAGAAATTCTACTAGAGTTACCAACAAATACAGGCTAAGGTCCAAAGCTATGTTCGATCCCTCAATCAAAAAAGAAGATGTCATATTTATAGAGGATAATTATGAGGACGCTAAAGTAGGTATCAAAGAAAAGGCAGGAAAACCTCCATTACATAAAGAACCAACAAAACGAAGTAATCAGACTATTCCATTCCCTACAGGACCTGTAACAAGAGCTACTACTAGATTGTCAAGAGGTAAAGCATATGCTAAAGGTATCAGTAGGGTTCCTGAAAATAAAGAAATCAACCTTGTAGATTCAGACCACATATCAGATATGCCTGAAGCCATGGATTCAGCTAGCTCAGATGAAAAGAACAAATCAGCATTGGCCTCTAGATACCAAATTAAATTGAGAGAGCCTAAGGTTTCCAAAGATTTGAATGAGCCTATACTTGCAAAGGAGTTCCCCGAATTCAAGGTTAAGGTTAGAACTGACAAATAAAGGATCAGAGAACTCCAGAAGATGGTAAAACAGTTGAAGAAAGAGAAGGTTCATGTAGAACAATGGAGTTCCAGGCAGCAAGAAAGGATACAGGGTTTTAAGAAGAAGAAAAAAGAGCAAAGAGCATTTCTCAAAGAACTCAGAGAAATACATTTCAAACTCTATTGTCATAACATCGTACTCACCACAAAGATCAAACAAAAGACTGCCAAGGCTACTACTGTTATCATACCCTAAAATATTTATGAATAATTTGGTACACTTTCAATTTGGATGTTTACCAGGGAACAAAGAAAGATTTACTTATTTTGGCTCATAAAAGGAAAATACCTTGAAATGCATGACTAGATCAAATCAATTCCTATTTTGTAGGATCGAATGTGTTGTTGAAAGGATCATTCGAGATTAAGATGTTGAGATGATATCTATTTTTGTAATGTAAATGCTCTTTTTGAGCTAACCTCCCTAGTAGATAGATACTAATCATATCTTATCATTAATAACATACTAGAAATTAGGATCTGATATATTTTAGATAGTTTAAGTAGGCAGAGGAAAGACTCTGTTCAGGTCTAAAAATTGGAGATCCAGGAGACCTATTTTGAAACTCCTTGTAAGACATTCCTGTTCTATTTGACACTTAATAGAAAAGGCATATGGATGGTTATACTCTCTTTTCTACTCTGTTCTTCTTTCTTCATGTTTGAACTCATTATTCAAATTGCAATGCATTTGTTTTCTTGATTATCAATTGATATAGTAAAGAATTTGTTGTGGTGATTATTTTCAAGTTTTGATTTCAGGCTGATGTTCTTGTTTCTTAATGATATTTTGAGATATGAATTTTATGTGAGGTTGAAAAATTGAAAACTTCATTTTATATTTTCCTTATTTATCTAATTCATCTATATGACTACCCTTTAACCAGTCAATGGGATATATTTTGTTCTTATTATGAATTTCTTGTTTATTTTTTAAAACCTTGAGCCAGTTTTCAACCACCTCATTCAAGAAAACAAACCATAAAAACCCTTAAGACACTTTGCAATAATGCGATGATTCCCTAACTTGCCCTCTCATAGTCAAGTGAAACTTTAGGGACTAATAGGTGGGAAACTTTCCGTGAGCAAAAGGAAATAGAGGAACCATCATTATTTACAATCACGATCACCTGAGAATCCTTTAAGGATGCTATTAAGGAACAATACTACCTTGTCGTAAGTTATGACGACTTGTATACCAAATGAACCACACTGTGGCAAGAAAGAGACCAAGCAGTGCCAGAGTTCACAAATATCTTCCATACCTTGTGCACCAAGCTGGGTATCAAATATTCAAAGCGACATCTGGTGCTCAAGTATCATGGTTCTCTGCATAGATACATCTTGAATGAAATGGAATTTCTAGACATCTCGTCCTTGGGCATGATATACCGATATGCTATCAAAATCAAGAAGAAGCTCATACAAAATACGCGGAAATTTGGGCCTGGGAACCCCTCACATCAAAATCCAGGAAGGGGAGACCCCAACCCACAAAAAAAAGGACAGAGAAAATATGGACAGTATCAGAACAACTAGTCCAATCCACAAGCAAAGAAGGACACTGGAAAGACAAAGAAACATACCAGGAAGTGGGGCAACTTCTATAAGAGCCCTTTGCATAACACTATTGATTGCCTCTCAAAGAAGTCATTGGTGGCCGAAGTGAAAGTCTATGAATCAGATGCGGGTTCTAAATATGAGTTAGAACTAGAAAGGGGAAGACATATCATTAACGTGGAACCTAGTACCATTGTTTCTACCACCAAGCTCCAGCCTAGTGAATGATATGAGCCAGAAGAAGGCGAGCGCCTCTTCAATTCATAGAAGTGGGTAAAAGGCACCCCACTACACTTCATCGTTGATAGAGGTAGATAGAAGAAACTCATCTCAGTAGAGGTCATCAAGTGGCTGGCCCTACTGATAATGTCGTACCCACAACCCTACACCATTGGATGGCTTTTCCAAGGAAGAAATCTCTGCGTTAGACAACAATGTTGACTGTCGTACGGAATAAATCCCTTCAAAGACAAGTTATTGTGTGATGCCGCTCCTCTCGAAGTTTGTAATGTTCTTTTGGTCCAACCTTATTTATGGAAACATCATGTTGTCAATGAGTCTAGGCTTTGTAGTGTTATTATTACTTTTAACAGGAAATTGTACAGGATACCCGAGGCATTCCCTCCTAGTGTTATTTCCTTGATCCCTGCCAAGCAATGCAGGAAGGTCATCTCTTAAACCAGGAAATTTTTCTTCTTCATGATTCTCTCTCAAAGTGAGTGAAAGATCACAACCACATCTAGAGCCTCTATAGACGATCTCTCCACACAACAAAAGCAAGTGGATAAGGTCATGGAAGAATACTAAGATATATTCTCCTCTCCAACTGGGGTACATATACACTGCTAGGTCAAGCATCCCATTGATATGACCCCAGGCGCAATGCTACCCAATGGGCCAATCTACCACTACTCTGATGCAGGAGCATCCCTCACATCAAGTGAGCCAACGTGGAAGCGAAAGACAGCTGGAAGACATCCAACGCAAATTTTGAATCTTCCCTTGAAGTTGATACGCCAAATATAAATGAGACCATTTAATGAAGGCGCCTTGGTAAAATGTAATCAGGCCTTGAGCGCCCCGCTCTCATCTGAGATAGACAGAGGCATTTATAGTAGTAAATGTAGGTAGGTAGAATTGAATATTAGATTAGACAGTTCTAGAAGAAAGAGGGAGAACGGATATAGACACCCTCATTGTGCATTGTAACATAGTTTCAAGGAAGAGTTAGAAGAATACAGAGCATAGAGGAGAAGCAAAGAACTGTAGAAGGGCACCCATGTACAGATCTTGAATTAATAGAAGAAGTTGATTCAGATTCTTGGCTGTCGTGTTATTCTCTGTGTATGTGTGTTGAATTCTATGCTCATGAGTATTTACTTCCTGCTGTTATGCTGTATGTATGATTTCATGTGTTGAGATTGAAATCTGAGAGGAAGTGGAATGAGTTGCAATTGTTTCTCTATCTGAGCAAGGATTCCTGCAAGGAGTGTAGTTGGAGTCGTCCGTAAGGAGTGCGTTGAAAGAAGGATCATATAGTTAGCTCTTGTTATCATTCACCCAGGAGTGAAATTGGGTTGTACGATCCGTGCAAGGATTGTGCAGGCTAAGGAGAGTCTCAGTCGTGAAACTGAGCGAAGTATTGAAGGACTTCTGCTGCAGGTGTGCGCAGAGTCAAAAGAACTCAACACTGGAGGTGTTTGAGAATTGCTACAAGGAGTGCGTGCAAGGACCTCTTTGAGGTTAAGAGTGTGAGAAGATCAAGAAGGATAAGTCTTTCAATTCCATCGAAGAGAGGCATTGGAAGTTAGTGCTGAGGAGTGTTTGAATGAGCGTTGCAAAGTTGCATGCATAAGGACTAGTTTTCATAAAGAAATATTGGGTTCACTCATAGAATATATCCAAGAGGAAGGTCGACGGTTAGGATTTTGCAGAGGAGATTCGAAAAATCCCATCAGCTGTTGGATCTACCAAAGAAGTAAGGAGGTTATGGTCACATTCATAGTTTAAGTTCCAGGAGTCATGAGCCGTTGGATCGTGGATCAATTACCCATCACCCGTCGGATCTGACAGAAGTTACAGGAGGGTTACCATCGGGATTCAGAGGATTGGAAATCCCGTGGTCAAATTTTTTTCGACATTTGAAACCTCGAAGTCCCGACAAGACCAGAACCGTCCATCAACAGGGATGCGTGTCAGGAGATCCCAAGAAGTCGGGGTTCGGAAAATCGGGTTTTTCGAAGGTGAGAGACTCTTGCAACTTGGAATCGCGATCCGCGATATCCTGACAAGATCAGAGCCATCTGTCATTTGGACACGTGGCAGAGATTGAGGCATCAAGAGTTTGAGAAGTCAAAATTTTCGTGGACAGAAGGTCGGGAAAACTCATAGTAAAATACCTGGCATAATCTGAGTCGTCCATCTGGGAGGACAGGTGTCAGGAATTCGAAGGGAGTTGGGAAATCAGAGAATCGAAGTTCCTGGGGACGGGAAAATTGGAACATCACAAGTCTCGAAACCCCGGAGGAATAAGGACCGTTCGTCAGAGGGGACGCGTGGAGGCAATCAGTGCCATCGATAAAATTCCTGATAAGGAATCATCCATAGGGGTTTGAGTCATCGGGATATCGGTGATTCCAGTGACAAAGTGTTTATGTACTTTGGTTTCATGAACCGTGAAATCCCGATGAGGAGGAAGGTAGAATTGTGCGACCAACTGTCAGCACGTCAGAAAGAGGGAAGGCATGTAGTGGAAGCCAGCTGTCAGCCTGATGGAGGATCAATGTTCGAGGAATCGGGAAACCCATGAGTAAGTGTTTTGCAACCTTTGAAATCCCATAGCCCCGATGGGGATAAGACCATGGTCATGGGTTAACAGTCATATGGGCCAAGGCCTATAGTCAGGAGGACTATCGTGAAAAAGGCGCGTCGGGAATCGGAGAATCACAAGTCCCGGGGACAATTGTATTTTGACATCGGAAAGTCTGAAACTCTGATGAGGGATATGACTGTGTTCATATAAGGAGAGGTCACGTGGACGCATGAGCTTAGTCTAGAGGGCTAACGAAAATTTGAGGAGCATCGGAAATTTGAAGACAGGAATCCTGATAAAAGGAGGGGAGTCTCTGAAGAGATTTTTGTGGGTGGAATATTTCCCGATAGGGAAATAGAGAAACTTTGAGTTCTTCGGGCCGAGTAAGAAGAGAAGGTCATGCGAGCAGACGTGCCCTGGGTGGCGCGCCTGCATCAAGTAGTATCAGAGCTTAGAAAAGCTTCTTTGCTTCCTGTAGCAGAGAAAAAGGAGAATTCACCATGCCGCCAAGGAGAAGGGGTAGACAATCACCCGATCCAGAGGAGGAAAGGGAAATGTCCAGAGAAAGAGGTAGGTAAGTGCAGAATCCAGACGTGGAGAGGGAAATGCAAAATCTTCGTGCCAGAATGGAGGACATGGAGATAAGAGAAAGGCAAAAATATGATGTAGGATATATCAGTGAATCCGAAGATGAAGATGATGCTGGGAAGGGAGAAGAAGAAATCCCAGCAGAGGATGTAGCAAATGAGCGCTTACTCAAAGCTGCTGCAAGAATGAGTACAAAGGTGAAAATGGACGTTCCAGATTATGAGGGAAATCTGGATGCAGAGGAGCTACTAGATTGGATTAGGGCTCTAGACACTTACTTCTACTATGAATATGTCGAAGAGGATAAGAAGGTTATAAATGCCATCACGAGATTAAAGGGACATGCAACCTTGTGGTGGGATGAACTACAAGATGACAGGCATTTCCAAGGCAAGCAGAAAATTAAGAGTTGGGACAGGATGATTGCAAAGATGAAGGCAAAATTCATTCCCAGGGATTATCAAATTTCTCTGTTCAGGAGGATGCAGAACCTGAGACAGAAGCTAATGACAGTGAAGGAGTATACTGAGGGATTTTACAGACTAAATATCAGGGCAGGTCATCGTGAAAGCAATGACGAAAAGGTGGCCATGTATATGAATGGCCTGAGATATGAGATTCAGGATGAAATGAGTATGGCAACCATCCGAATGGTGGAGGATGCTTACCAAATGGCTCTGAAAGCTGAGGAGAAGTTGAGCCAAAAGCAGAGTCAAAGAGGCCGAGGCAGAAGCCAACCTAGAGGCAAAGCAGTTGCCTAGGAAAGAATCCAGAAGCCTAGAGACGACTGGAAAAAACCTCAGACTCGGACAGAGAGAGGTGGAAGCTCGTAGTGAGGGTGATATGCTGAGCAAAGGGAACAACATACTGAGCAAAGAGGAGGATATGCTGATAATGATAGATTTCCTCATACCAGAGGTAGAGGAAGAGGAAGAGGTGGAGTAATCACATGCTTCACATGTGGAAAGAATGGGCACAGGTCGTTTGAGTGTCCAGAGAAAAAGAAAGAAACTGGAGAGACTCACATCGCCGAGGAACAGAGACGAGATGTTGAGGCAGAATACGCTGAAGGCGGGAGATCGCTGGTGATGCGGAAAGTCCTTTTGACGCTAGAGAAGGAGATGGAGAATTTAGTGCAGAGGAACAATATTTTTAGGACTGCTTGCGAGACCAAGGATAGAGTGTGCAAGGTCATTGTGGATAGTGGAAGCACAGATAATCTCGTTTCAACCGAGATGGTAGATAAGCTGGAGCTGGAGACAACTGATCACCCGAGTCCATACAAAGTTTCATGGCTACAGAAGGGACATCAGGTAAATGTCACTAAACAGTGTCTAGTTGAATTCAAAATAGGAGGATATAATGATAAAGTACTCTGTGATGTTATTCCTATGGATGTTTGTCATCTATTGCTGGGTAGACCATGGAAATATGATATAAATGTGATTCATGATGGGAGGATGAACACATACACCCTGGAGAAGAATGGGAGAACCCACATGTTGCATCCAATTGAGGATAAGGAGGAGAAACCGAAGGTAAGTAACACAGTACTTCTCATGATTGGGAAGGAACTTCTTACAAAAGTTAAGAAAAAGGAGGATCCACAATTCTTTGTGGTCAGAAAACTGAGAATTGTTCTGACTAGCACAAGAATGGATGATTTGCCAGAAGAGGTTCAGGAACTGTTGGAAGAGTTCGTTGACATAGTAGTGGATGAACTACCCCATTCGTTGCCACTGATGAGAAGTGTGAGTCATCATATAGACCTCATACCAGGAGCCAATTTTCCGAATAAATCCACGTACAGATTGATGTCGCAAGAGAATGAAGAGGTTAAAAGACAGGTCTAGGAGTTGTTGGACAAAGGTTTGATCAGGGAAAGCTTGAGTCCATGTGTTTTTCCAATGGTACTCAGTCCAAAGAAGGATGGAGGTTGGAGAATGTGTACCGACTCAAGGGCCATCAACAAGATAACCATTAGGTATAGATTTCCATTGCCGAGGATGGATGATCTGATGGATTGCTTAAGTGGAGAATTTTTTTTTTCAAAGGTAGATTTGAAGAGTGGATATCACCAGATTCGTATGAGAGAAGGCGATGAGTGGATGACGGCCTTCAAAACCAACGAAGGACTGTATGAATGGCTTGTCATGCCGTTTGGCTTGAAAAA
>SNQJ01S0074130.1:31150-54464 GCA_010110895.2 Picea sitchensis | reverse complement strand
GTATGAATGGCTTGTCATGCCGTTTGGCTTGAAAAATGCACCAAGTACCTTTATGAGGTTGATGAATGAAGTCCTGAAGGAGTTCATCGGGAAATTTGTCATCGTGTATCTGGATGACATATTGGTTTTCAACAAGACAAAGGCTGAACATCTGAAGCATTTGGCCATTGTAATGAAGAGACTACAACAGGAGAAGCTGTTGATAAACATAAAGAAGTCCTCATTCATGAAGACATAAATTATTTTGCTTGGGATTTGTTATATCTGCAAATGAGTTGATGATGGATCCAGATAAGGTGGAGGTAATTAAAAATTGGCCATCACCGAGAAATGTATTCGAGGTGAGAAGTTTTCATGGTTTGGATAGTTTCTACCAGAAATTCATCAGGAATTTCAGTGGGATTAGTGCAGCAATGATGAATACAGTCAAGAAAAGACATAAATCTTTTCATTGGACTGAAGAGGCAGAGAAAGGTTTCAAATTGTTGAAACAAAAAATTACAGAACAACCGGTTTTGGTGTTGCCGGATTTTAAAAAGATGTTCCAGGTGAAATGTGATGTGAGTGGGTTTGCCATAGGAGCGGTCTTGAGTCAGGAGGATAGACCAATTGAATATTTCAGCGAGAAGCTGAATGAAGCAAAAGAAAAATACTCCACGTATGATAAGGAACTCTATGCCATCATACAGGCATTGAAGAAATGGAGGCACTATTTGATTCCAAAAGAATTTGTTTTATATAGTGATAACCATGCATTACAGTTTGTGACTCAACATGAAAAGTTGAATCAGAGGCATGTTAAATGGGTTTAATACATGCAGAATTTCACTTTTGTGATAAAACATATTTCCGGTACTGCTAACAAAGTTGCTGATGCTTTGAGCAGGAAATGTTTGCTGTTGCAGGAGTTCAAAGTCCGGATGTTAGGATTTGATGATCTCAGAGACATGTACGTAGATGATTCAAACTTTAAGGAGGCATATGAAGCAGCTGAGAACCTAGTTCTCAAAGACAGAAGCCCGTGGATAAAGTATGTGATCCAGGACGGATTGTTGTTCAAAGGAAATCAATTGTGTATTCCAAATTGCTCCATGAGGGAGAATCTTTTAAAGGAGAAGCACAACGGAGGATTGGCAGGACACTTTGGCCATGACAAAACATTTGCAAAGCTGAGAGAGTCATACTTTTGACCAGGGATGTGGTCAGAGGTCAAGTGGTTTGTAGACAGATGCAAGATTTTCCAGCATTTGAAGGGAAGGAAGCAAAATGTGGGATTTTATCAACCATTGTCCATACCTGAGAAGCCGTGGGATGAAATTAGCATGGATTTTGTATTGGGATTTCCAAGCACACAAAGAGGATTTGATTTGATCTTTGTGGTAGTGGATAGATTTTCCAAGATGGCACATTTTATCCCATGTCAGAAAACCAGTGACACGACACACATCACGAATCTATTTTTCAAAGAAGTCGTTCGACTTCACGACTTACCCAGAAGTATAGTTTCAGATAGAGACTCAAAGTTCTTAGGACACTTTTGGAGGACATTATGGAAGAAGATGGGGACTAACTTGATGTTTAGTTCTGCCTATCATCCTCAGACGGATGGGCAAACAGAATTAGTAAACATAAGTCTGGGAGACTTGCTGAGAAGCTTGGTGATAGAGCACCACAGCCAGTGGGACAATATATTGCCACAAGCAGAGTTTGCTTACAATGACTCTATTAACAGGAGCACAGGGAAGAGTCCATTCCAGATTGTATATGGCATAAAACTGAGAGGAGTTTCTGAATTGAGAGATTTGGAGCAGACTACTACTAGCAGCGCTAGTGTAGAAGAATTCGCTGAAGCGATGAAGGAACTTCACAGCTAGGTGAAGGAGCGATTGCTAAAAAAAAGCCAGGAATACAAGCTCAGAGCCGATCAGCACAAGAGACAACTTCATTTCGAGGTTGGTGATTTGGTCCTGGCGCATCTGAGGAAAGAAAGGTTCCCAAGAGGAACATACAATAAATTAAAGATGAAGAAAATCGGACCATGTAAGGTCTTGAGAAAATTCGGGGAAAATGCTTATGAGATCGAGTTACCGGATGGAATCGAAATATCTCCAATATTCAACATCGTGGATTTATACCCATATAAAGCTGGAGAAACAGAGACTGCAAGTGATGAACAGCTAGAGTTTCAGTGGAAAAAGCAGATGCCAGTTGCAGAGAAGCCACAGATGGAGAATATACTGAATAAACGAGTGGGTAAGAAAACCAGGAGGAAAGAATACTTTGAATATTTGGTCAAGTGGAAGGGCCATCCAGCTGAAGATTCTAGCTGGGAGACTGAAGCAGAAATTCTAAAGGATGGACATACCATGTAGGATCTCATGGACAGGAGCTCATGCAAATTTTCAAGCGAGGGAGTATGATGCAGGAGCATCCCTCACATCAAGCGAGCCAACATGGAAGTGGAAGACAGCTGGAAGACGTTCAACACAAATTTTGAATTTTCCCTTGAAGTTGATATGCCAAATATAAATGAGACCATTTAATGAAGGTGCCTTGGTAAAATGTAATCAGGCCTTGAGTGCCCCGCTCTCGTCTGAGATAGACAGAGGAATTTATAGTAGTAAATGTAGGTAGGTAGAATTGAATATTAGATTAGACAGTTCTAGAAGAAAGAGGGAGAATGGATATAGACACCCTCATTGTGAATTGTAACATAGTTTCAAGGAAGAGTTAGAAGAATTTATAGCATAGAGGAGAAGCAGAGAACTGTAGAAGGGCACCCATGTACAGATCTTGAATTAATAGAAGAAGTTGATTCAGATTCATGGCTGTCGTGTTATTCTCTGTGTATGTGTGTTGAATGCTATGCTCATGAGTATTTACTTCCTGCTGTTATGCTGTATGTATGATTTCATGTGTTGAGATTGAAATCTGAGAGGAAGTGGAATGAGTTGCAATTGTTTCTCTATCTGAGCAAGGATTCCTGCAAGGAGTGTAGTTGGAGTCGTCCGCAAGGAGTGCGTTGAAAGAAGGATCAGATAGTTATCTCTTGTTATCATTCACCCAGGAGTGAAATTGGGTTGTACGAGCCGTGCAAGGAGTGTGCGGGCTAAGGAGAGTCTCAGTCATGAAACTGAGCGAAGTATTGAAGGAATGCTGCTGCAGGTGTGTGCAGAGTCAAAAGAACTCAACACTGGAGGTGTTTGAGAATTGCTGCAAGGAGTGTGTGCAAGGAACTTTTTGAGGTTAAGAGTGTAAGAATATTAGGAAGGATAAGGCTTTCAAGTCCATCGAAGAGAGGCACTAGAAGTTCGTGCCGAGGAGTGTTTTAATGGGCGTTGCAAAGTTGCATGCAGAAGGACCCGTTTTCATAAAGAAATACTGGGTTCACTCATAGAGGATATCCAAGAGGAAGGTGGACGGTTAGGATTTTGTAGAGGATATTGGAAAACTCCCGTCATCCGTTGGATATACCAAAGAAGTAAGGAGGTTATGGTCATGTCCGGAGTTTAAGTTCCAGGAGTCGTGAGACGTTGGATCATGGATCAGTTACCTGTCAACCGTTGGATCTAACAGAAGTTGCAGGAGGGTTACCATCGGGATTCGGAGGATCAAAAATCCCGTGGTCAAATGTTTTTCGACATTTGAAACCCCGAAGTCCCGATAAGACCAGAACCGTCCATCAGTAGGGACGCATGTCAGGAGATCCTAGGAAGTCGGGGTTCAGAAAATCGGGGTTTTCGAAGGTGAGAGACTCTTGCAACTTGGAATCACGATCCAAGATATCCCGACAAGATTGAAGCCGTCTGTCAGTTGGACACATGGGAGAGATCAAGGCGTCAAGAGTTCGAGAAGTCAGAAGTTTCGTGGACAGAAGGTCGGGGAAACTCATAGTGAAAAACCCAACATAATCTGAGTCGTTCGTCTGGGAGGACAGGTGTCAAGAATTCAGAGGGAGTCGGGAAATCGGAGAATTGGATTTCCTAGGGATGGGAAAATTGGAACATCACAAGTCCCGAAACCTCGGAGGAATCAGGACCATTCGTTAGAGGGAACGCGTGGAGGAAATCAGTGCCATCGGTAAAATTCCCGATAAGGAATCATCCATTGGGGTTTGATTCATCGGGATATCGGTGATTTTGGTGACAAAGTGTTTATGCACTTTGGTTTCGCGAACCGTGAAATCTCGACGAGGAGGAAGGTAGAATTGTGCGACCATCTGTCAGCACGTCAGAAAGAGGGAAGGCGCGTAGTGGAAGCCAGCTATCAACCTGACGGAGGATCAGTGTTCGAGGAATCGAGAAACACACGAGTAAGTGTTTTGAAACCTTTTAAATCTCGTAACCCCAACGGGGATAAGACTGTGGTCATGGGTTAACGGTCATATGGGCCAAGGCCTATAGTTAGGAGGACTATCGTGAAAAAGGCGCGTCGGGAATCGGAGAATCGCAAGTCCTGGGGAAAATTGTATTTTGACATCGGAAAGTCCGAAAGTCCGATGAGGGATATGACGGCGGTCATATAAGGAGAGGTCACATGGACCCAGGAGCTTAGTCTAGAGGGCTAACGGAAATTTGAAGAGCATCAAAAATTTGAAGTCAGGAATCCCGATAAAAGGAGGGGAGTCCCTGAAGAGATTTCTGTGGGTGGAATATTTCCCGATACGGAAATAGAGAACCTTTGAGTTCTTCGGGCTGAGTAAGAAGAGAAGGTCCTGTGAGTAGATGTGCCCCGAGTGGTGCGCCTGCATCATGCTCTCTGTTAGAAAACAAGGAGATCAAGAGGCAGATCCAAGAACTTCTCCACAAGGGGCACATACATCCCATATCATTGCCTTGTGGGAGCCCAATCATGTTGGTGCAGAAGAAAGACAGGACCTGGCGACTCTGCATTGATTACCAGGCCCTGAATAAAATCACATTCCGAAACCAGTACTCAATTTCCCAAATCGACTACCTCCTTGATCAGCTCACAGGTGCCAAATACTTCAGTAAGATTTATATGAAGTCTGGCTACCACCAGGTCCCAATAGAATAGTCAAATGTATGGAAGACTGCCTTCAAGTAAAAACAAGGTATTTTTGAATGGTTGGTCATGCCCTTTGGTTTGAAAAATGCTCCAACAATGTTTATGAGGATGATGGATGATATCCTATGACCTTTCACCAATAATTTTTTAGTGGTGAATCTAGATGACATCCTCATCTATAGAAAGACTTGGGAAGAACACTTGTAGCATATTCAACAAGTTCTGAACACCTTGTGATGACACAAACTATATGCAAAATTGGAAAAATTCTCCTTCGGCATGGACAGGGTCCATTACTTAGGATACATCATTGATCAACATGGTGTGCATGTGGATCTAACAAATATCCAGGTCATCCATGGCTGTCCATCCCCAACCACACTCACTGAACTTCAAAGATTCTTGGGCTTCGCCAATTTCTATTGCAGGTTTGTGTTGGGATTCTCTCATATTGCATCGGCCCTCAGCCAAGTAACCAGGGGTGGTAGTAAGGAAAAAATTGTGTGGGTTATGTCCCAAGAACAAGCCTTCAAGGAATTGAAGAAGCACTTATGCTAATCCCCAGTACTTTCATTACCATACCTACAACATCCCTTTGAGATCGAGACATATTATTTAACTATGATCTGGGCGTCATTCTCACTCAACACAACCACCCTATGGCATATCATAGTGAGACACTATCAGATGTTGTCTGTAAGTACCCTACTTACGACAAAGAAATGTGCTCCATTATGCAAGCCTGCCACTAGTGGAGACATTACATTCTTGGGAAGGAGACAGTCATCCACACTAATCACAAGCCACTATAGTTCATGCAGACCCAAGGAAAATTGCAGAATGACCACCATCAAAAGTGGTCCACATACTTACAACAGTTCCAACTTAACATCAAGTATAAAACATGAAGTACCAATTGAGTTGTTGATTGCCTCAGATGACCTCCAGTCTTGACACTCACCACAGTGCTATACTCTTACGGCCACAAGAACTTTCGATAGCCCCAACTCTACGAGACAAACCCTTACTTCATCTCCACCTACCAAATGTTGGGCACCAACTCAGTGGTCACTAATTTCCATCTTCAAGATGAGTTTTTGTGTCATCTGGGCCATCTCTGTGTTCCATCAAGCGAGCACAAGAAGATAATTTGGGAATCTCACTACAGTTGGATGGCAAGACACTTTGGCATCAAAAAGACAGTGGCAGTGTTGCAGAAACATTTCTACTGGTTGAAACTTCGACAAGATGTTGAAAAGTATATCAAGTCCTGCACTGTCTGCGCTATTGCCAAAGAAACCACTAAGAAACAAGGCCTATACAAACATCTTCCTACTCCTGATAGGCCATGGGAATCCATATCAATGGATTACATGTCGGGCCTCCCATCCACCAAGAGGGGAAATGACTGTGTTTTTATGGTTGTTGATCGCTTTTCCAAGATGGAAATTCTAGTTTCCTACAAGAAGAACATCACAATAGAAGCCACTACCAATATCTTCTTTGAATGAGTATGGGTACATTATGGGATCCCAAAAACCATTATCTCAGACTATGCAGTTGGTTCCTCAACATATTCTGGTCGAGCCTTTGGTCACTGCTGGATACCAAGCTCACCAAATCCACTGCCTTCCACCCCCAGACAGATGGCCAAACTGAGGTCGTCAATTGGATTATCGTACATATCCTGCACATGTACAATTCAAAACACACCCTCACATGGGATAAGAGTCTTCCCTATGTACCAGATAGCTACAACCAAGCCCTGCATAACTCAATTGGCCATAGCCCCTTTCAAGTGGGGTTGGGATTCCAACCATTGGGCCCCATAGATGTTGCACTAGCCCTGGTGAACACCTCAAATGAATCATCCCCTGCTCCACCAGAAGTTGACAAAGCCACCCGCTTCATTGAGTGGATCCAATACATCTGCCAATAGGTTTAGGATATTCTACAAAAGTGTAATTCCAAGTACAAGAAACACCATTATCAACATTGGGTGCCACATAAGTTTCAGGTGTGAGACAAAGTTTGGTTTCACTTGCAGAAAGAAGTCCTTACAGAGACCCATAGAAATATTCTCCCACTCTGGTATGGGTCATACACCATCACCAAGGTTTTGGATGATAATGCTTTTGAGCTCAACATTTCCCCTTTCCTTGGCCTGCACCGAGTCTTCAACGTGGCTCTCCTTCATCTATATTTCCCACCATTATTGGACACCTCAGAGATAGTAGAGAAGTTGAAACCAACAAAGATCAACCTGAATGAATGCAATAGGAATATAGTGATCATATTGTGGACACATAGATCAAGGAAACTCAACAACAAAGGATCTATCTTTATCGATTCATTAAAGGAGGGAAGCTCCTGCACCAAGGCAAGTGGCTCACCTAATTCAGTAGAAATTTCCTGATATGATGGGGGAAGTCAATGCAATGGAGACCATTTATTTGTAAGGAGGGAGGATTGATCCAGGTGGATATTGGTAGCCACCCACCTTTTCCAACTCACTCAAAACAATTTTCTGGCAATTTTGGCAATTTACTATTTTTAGTAGTTTTTAACTTCCAAGGCCATTTTGAGGGCCTAAATGAAGGTTTTTCGAGATCGAGCTTTTCAATAATAACCAAAGGCTCTAATTGATCCCCCAAAATGAATCTCCTCGATGATACCTTTCAAATAGGCTATCATGCACCTAAAATGAAGATCATATGCAAAAGTTATGATCTTGGGAAGTTGATGTACTAGCTTACCCGAACGAGGCCCACATGATTTTTGGTGCTTCATCTCCTAGGGTTAGGTTTTTGGATGTCTAGGGTTTTTGAAAATCCTATTTATTTTAAAATTTCCTTTATATCCTCATTGTAATCATGTTCTTGTGAAAGAGCGGAGTCGTCACATCTCTTCTCAGAGATAAGACGCCACCATTCCAACAAGCTTGTTTTCCGCTGCATTTTGCAGTTTTAGCTTATTTCCTTCTTGAATAGAAAACCAGTTTTATTGTATCTCTGTTATTCTATGTTAAGCATATTTTAATAATCTATTTTCATTTCGTTCTACTCATAAAATATGGATCAAAGGAAAATGTGTATCTTCTACTGGATTTGGGGTTTCATCTTCAGAAAAGTGAGACTGTAAATCTGCCTCATAATTTACCTACAAATGATTTCTTTTCACAAACTTTTCACAAGAATCACCATTCTATTTTAACTAAAATTCAGTGAGAATTTTCACTAAACCGTGATGAAATACATTTCTTTTTGAACTGAGATTATTTCTCTGATAGAAATATGGCATTTTAGATAGGCTTTTAAGTAAGAATGCTGACATGTTCAATTCATAATCCGTGAAGGCCATTAAAAGCGGAAAGTGAAAAATAAAGAAAAGGATATATCTTCCCTCACAGGTGATAAACCCCTTAATAAATACTAACAGAAAATGCCATTTTTCTTTAATTGAGGATATGGGCATACCTTTGTAATCGTATTTGCATTCAGGAGAAACCATAATTTCAAACTAAGAAATATCCTTCACCCTTTTGGTCTTAGACCAACATTCTCCTTTTAGTGGAAATTTAGTCACTCTAGATATTACTTCTTCATCTATATGTAAATCTGTATCCCCATTTTTAGCACATTCACCATTGAAAGTTTGTGTGAAATCTTTGGTGACCTGTGTGTTATAACCATTAAACATGCGCAAAACATTTAACCAACCAACTCTCTGAAAAGTTGGAAAATAATCTTCATGAGCTTCAATAAGCTCGACACCGGGTTCAACTTTGGAAATCATTCCCATCTTGGCAGTTTACTTCGTTATAGTTCGGAAAACCATTATAAACAAAACCTAACAGGATCTCGCTTCCAAGTAAATGAAAATAGAGCTTCAACACTTGAAACAAAATCTTATTTCAAGGAAGAAACACCATAGTCAACAATTCATGAATACAATGATGCAGTTCAAAGCTATACGTGGAAGAAAATCAGTGAACTTTGGGAAAGGAGGATTGTTTGTATGTAGTTTGAAAGGACCTTGATTTAATTTTCCATTAAATTAATTTTAATTTATGATGACCTAATCAAACCTAATGTACCACAACAAGATATTAAACAACTATTATAGATTGTGGGTATCAAAGTTATGAAAGCTAAGTATGATTTTGTGAATTATGATCGATCATTGTTAGAACATTGATTTTAAAATCAACAATAAATAAAAAATTGTAGCTTGTCAAATATCGTAGCTCGTTGGAATGTATGTAAATGAGAAAAAATAATAAATAAAATGTGAAATGAAGACATTTGAAAGACAATTTTTTTAATCAAAACCTTTATGAAATGAGAAACATCCAAAAAAGAAAATGTCATTAATGATTGAATGAAAAATCAAAGAGGTTGAGAGTATGACCAAAATTGACAAAAATGAAAACATTGTTTAAGTAAAATAAATTTTTATTTTTCAAAAATGAAGAAGGGTCCTAAATTTATTTATAATACAAAATTTGGGAGGTTGTTTTCTTCTAGAACACATCTCTAGAACACCTGGCGTCGTTGAAAACGTCTTCGTCGGAGTAGATTGTTCCTCCAAGGAGATTTAGATCTATGATGAGTTATTTAAAGAGTTTCACGACATTTTTACCTGGTCTTATGAGGAGATGACAAGAATTGACCCATGTATAGTTGAACACAAGATTACAACTTACCCAGATGCTAAGCATGTCCAACAAAATATTTGCCCAGCCAATCCTTGCAAGGAAGCGACGATCAAGGTTGAGGTAGAGAAGCTCATTAAGGTTTGTTTCATCTATCCAGTGCAATTGACAGAATTATTGTTGAACCTAGTTTCTGTCAACAAAAAACAAGGTATGATCCCCATGCGTATGGACTTTCGTGATCTGAATAAAGCTTGCCCGAAATATAATTTTCCAACCCCATTCATTGATTAGATTGTTGATGAATGTGTGGGTTGTGAATTATTTTCTTTTATGGATGGATTTTACAGGTACAACCAGATTTATATCAAACCTGAGGATCAACGTTAAAATGACATTTATATGTCCATGGGTTACATTTTCATACAAAAAAATTCCTTTTGGCCTTAAGAATGTTGGAGCCATTTTTCAGCGAGCCATGTCGTTCTCCTTTCATGAACTCAATAATTTAGTCAAGGCATATATTTATGATATAACGTCATGTTCTCATAAGAGATCTGATCATCCCACCCACTTATGAATTATCTTTGAGAGGTATCGCTACTACCAAATTTTGCTTAATCTGAATAAGTGTAGCTTTTGCATAATATCAGGTCTCTTGTTAGGTTTTATCATGTCAACTAAAGGGATCATGATTGATTCTTTGAAGGTTTAGGAAATAGTTCAATTTCCTCCCCCATGGAAAATCCCCCAAATTCAAAGTCTACAGGGGAAATCTAACTTTCTTTAGCATTTTGTTGCCAACTATGCCGAGTGTAACATCCTGTTTCCCCCAGTTTGTAAATATAACTATATTGGCCAAGAGACTAAGGAAAAATCAATAGGTATGAATGTTTGATTTGATGGACCTTTGTATAACATGTCAATGAATGTAAATTCAATTATTTACTACAAAATGAATAAAGTGTTGCATGACTGCTGGAAGGGGGGTATTCTAAGAGAGACCATGAATGCTAGGAAATAGATGGTGGAGGGAACCAGGAATGGTTGTGTTAACCTCCATCGGACCAGTACTTTGCTGGATATAATTTCTCAAGATCAAAATGACCCTTTGACCTGGTAATGAATTACATTTAGGTTGGTAGGTGGGAAGGCCTCCTCAAGAGTTAATTGGGGGATGGTGGATAAACCACCCATTTGTAAGGATTCTAGACCTAACCACAGACTAGGAAATCGGTCCACACACAATCTTGCTGAAGAAGGCAAGAAACGAAATGTGTGGTGGGTAGAGGAGAACCGATGAAGAGTGTAGAGACGAGAGACTAAGATCTCGAGTTTGAGGAAGATCTATGAAAAAGAATATGTTATGGTCATAGGAAATAGAGATTGACTTAGGAGAAGGAAAGTAACCTTCATTCCTATCTATTTATGCACTGGGAGAATGAGAGTAACCTTCATCCCTAACTTTCGTTGAGCCGAAAGGAAAAGATTGAATCTCAAATTATCGTGGTCTTGCTTGGGGGTGGCTAGTGGTAAAGCCATTAGGAGTGACTGAGCCTATGGTTGGGTGGAAATGAACACCTCTTTCAGCAGTCACTTCGCGTTATATGGTTCTGATAAGTGTCTCCATACTCTATGCATTTAATTGGGAATTAATGGTTGCATGCACGTATTTATATATCTATGAATGGTTTCTATATTGAAAGGGTTAAGTTATGTGTATACGTTCACTTTCTTGATAACTCATGCTTCTATTGGATTTTTCCCGTATGCTCCAGTTTCACCCTCAAAGGTGTTTTCCCCAGGGAGTTACCTCCCAGTTCCAGAGTCGGAGAGAGACTCTTGGTACTTATATCTTCATGGTAATTGCACGAGTTTACCCCACCTTGTTTCAGAACTTAAATTTATGTGAGTTAGGAAGGCACTTCCTTAAAACCGGTAGCCTGAGGGACCTTAGGTTCACGCCCATGGACTTAACCAAACATTGGCTAAGAGTAGAGTTTATAGCCCGAGATTCATCAAAGAGTCCATATGACCAGTGTTTAGGAATCCGACACTAAGTTCAAGAGGAGCTATCTCTTGAAGGCTTCAGAGGTTCGAGAGCTTGAAGCTTTGGGATGTCAAACTTCCTAACTGACAAAAATACCCAAATGTCGGAGTCGCGGAAGGGTTGTGATTCGTTTATCTGAGGAGTTCATTGGGGCCCTTTTCGACCATCCGATCATCTAGTGGAATGGCAGTGAAGCCAAAACCTTTGAAGGCTGGAGCCGCGAGGTTACCAGGACCGTTGATATGGAGAACCTTTGGGTTCCTTCCTAATCATCAGATCTAGGCTATGATCAGCCTGATGCTAACCAAACTCTGGAGATAAGAGGATCCTGCACCACCTAACCCTTGAATTTCAAACTCTCGAAGTAACGAGAGTCATATATCTATGGATCTATGTGGCCTAATATCGACCGTGAGATCTGAAGGATGTTGAAAGGTTGTCAGTCCGGGGTGATGCAACATAGTGATGTTACCTAGGAACACGTGGACCTCAGTTCGAAGTGTCATGTGTTACTAATATTCATGCGTATTACATACCCTATAGACCCATTGGAATGTGACACGCATCTCCCATGACCCATCTAAGTGCCATCCCTGGTACGTGCCCACCTAGCCAACATGGTTGGTGAAGCGATCGAAACTCTGGGAGTCCATCCTAACTGTTGATGCCAAGAGACACTTGGCATTAGATCCCATACTCCATAGGACATGAAGCTTGTTTCTTTGAAAATCCCCGAAGCCTGAAGTAGCGAAGTAGATCCTAGTCATTTGTTTGTAAGGACAAGGGTCACCGGCTCCCGTACTTTGGAGTAGAAGTCACTCTAGAAGAAAAGTGGTGTTGTGCGGGTTGTTGAGTCCCTATTTTGACATGTATAATACCCTATATTAACTTGTATCTGAGCCTTTTTTCCTATGTTATAAGATTATATTTGACTATTTCCTCTCAAACACATAACTAATAGCCTTGTTCATGTTCACAAGAGGTAATTGATGATTTGAAGCATGTTTCTTTAACTTTCTTGAAATAATTCGATTAAAGTGTTTTATTTTGTATAGTCCTAATGGTTTGACTTATGAGAAACCTATCCGGTACTTGCATTATTCTATTACTACCCGTAATTGTGCAATCCGGTACCAAATCCATTCCGGTACCCAAGGTAGTTTTGATCCGGTACCATTTACTCTAAATCTATTCCAGTAACAAGTCTTGCGCTATTCCAGTACTATCTGCTCCACACCCATGATGGTACTTAGATTCACGACTGTGTGTATTCTAGTACCAAACCTATGTTTCCATAATGCACCAATTGGAATAGTATGATGGTGAATATTTCGAGAAGGAAGTTGAACAGAAGATCCCAAATCAGTTTTCTAGATTATGAGAGACTCCATCGCTCATGCACTTCATGTCATGAGGATGGAGTCGATTCCTAGAAATTCGATGTAAATATCAATTGTAAAATCTCTCAAATTGTTTAATGGTTATCTATAGATATTGATAGTATCAGCTTACCTTATATAAGGAATGTTGTATAGGTGATAGCGTGTGTGGATAAGAAGGAATGTAATGAAGTATTCTATTAGAACTAGAGGATACATATTGTTTTTATGCATGAAGTAGAAAACTATTGATCCAATTTACCAGTTGAATTAATGCAAAAGATATTTTATGTCAATTCCTAAATGTGAGTGAAAATCTTTAGTCTATCACTTTCTTAAGAGGTTCCTTGTTGGTTTTGTAAGGGCCCACCGCCCCAACTAAGGTAAACCTCCCTGTATACATTCTGTGTGTTTGTGTGAATATTTTACAGCAATGTGTGTGTGATTGATCTTTAATTTATTTTCAGAGTTCAACATTGAGTTAATAATTTTTGGATTGATGTAAATAATCAGGTGCTAGATCGAATAGATATTTCATTCTCAAATGTTGGATATGGCCATTTAATTATTTGAAGCGTGGGACTGATATCTTGAGTTTATGATTGCAGTAGATTTAGTACATCAAGGAACCGAAAGACTTTATACCTCATCTTCATGCTCTATAATGAAGTCTCTCAGTTATACTGAATATTCCTTGTGTTGGTTTGTTTGAATTACATGAAGCTAGAGTTGATTTTGATTTCAAGAGTGATTGGAGTTGATTGTTATTTACTATTTTGATTGCTACAGGAGACAAGCTTCTTAAGTTCATCCCTTTAATTCATGAGCCTGAAATGAACAGACTTGTTTCTCTAGGATATAATCTCTTTGATTGGATGTTTGTTTAAGTTTCATTATCAGTTTTCTCTTCTAAGTTCAAGGGTGTTTGAAGTATTTAGAAATATTTGAAACATAGTCTTTTATGTTATTAATTATTTCCTATACGCAACAGACTTAGGTAGGTTACCTATTCTTGACACATATAGTGTAACAACTCTTTTGATTACGAATCCCGGATTGACATTTAAATGAGTGTAAGATATATATTGAACATATTTATACACCAACACAGGTCGAGAACTCCCGAAGGCAAAAGCACCTAAGTTCATTGTGACCGTTGAATAGAGGAGGACACGTGTCAAAATATCTGACACTCCGAAGTCTTGCGTGTGTGAAGACTCGAGAAATGTTGAATCTTGGAGTTTTGAAGTGAATCAAAGTCATCAAAATCTGTGAGGAAATGTGGCATCGGATTGTGAACTTCAGATATTTTCTACTCCAGAGGATTCTCACAATAATTGTCTTGGCATCTGTTGTCTTGGCATCTAGTCATAGCCCACAGTCGTATGTTATTGTAGACGGAGGGAAGGGGTTAGGCCTGAAATTCAATCCGAAAGTCAAACGACAAATTCCCCATTAGCTCGTGAGTTAGCCAAGGACCCAATCCATTCGTTGGATTTGTTGGTGGATGGGTTTCCGCCATAGAATTAGGAACATTGGAAGTTTCAGGATATCAAATAACTCAGGGAGAAACATATTGATTTGGACCCACGTGGAAGCCTCGTGGCCTTGAACAATGAACACCCGAGGAACTTGGGAGAGGTATATTTTCTAGTTTTGAGCTCGGTTTTGAGCATGGAGACCATGGTAGGAAAGATTTGGACAAGAAGAATGGGATAGCAGCCTCGAATGGAGGATTTAATTTCTTAATAAGAATGAAATTTTGGTGCCCCACCATGGGTGTGTTACAAATTGGTATAAGAGCATGGTTACACCACTTGGCCTTCTTGGGATCATGGACGATTCTCTTAAAAACCATGTTTAGAGAAAATATTAAGGGTGATGTCGTACCTTACCTCTTTCCTAAAGCGTTTGGTTAAACTATTAATTATGAAAATAATGAAAAATTTCTACTGTGTGTGTATTTAAGAAAAATGAACTATGTGTTGTGCATGAACTAATATACTGTTAGCTAACAATAAGTTGTTTTTCAGCACTTAGGTAGTCAGTGAATCGCGAGAAACTACAAGAATAAAGTATGGTGATGTGCCATAAAGTGGGGTATGGCTCCCATAATAGAGACGAAGAGTCTGACGAGAGGAGGGTGGTGGAGACCCCTCCAGATCTAGATGAAACTGTAAGGATCCTTATGGCTGAATTATAGAGTTGCAAGTCCAACAACAAGAGATTGGTAAAGGAGCAAGAAAAAAAAATGGAAATTAATGCAGTCTTGTTGCAAATATTATCTTATATATAGAGGCAGCTGCAGCATGGACCTGCAACCAGTCATGTGGACCGACGACATATGAAGAGAAGCCAAAGTCCACCTAAAATACAAAAACATGGTCCTGTAAGTGGCCACACAGCTAGAAGTACCTTAAGGAAGGCCCAACTTAGAGGCATGGGACGCTCATCAGGAGAGTCCTCTAGAAAGGAAGCTAGCAACTTCGAGGGATATTCTGGTAGAAAAACTAGCTCACATTCTTAGAATAAAGGAAATAAGTGAAAGCATTCCAAAAGTCATGATCCTGAAGATTTCAAAAAATAAAAATCACCCTCTTTCAATGGAAAGATTGAGAAAGGGGAAGAGGCATAAGCTTGTCTTCTTGGTTTAGAGAAGTACTTCAGAGTCCATGACTACTTTGAAAACTTGAAGGCTCAAATAGACATCTTCAACCTAAATGAAAAAGCTTCCATTTGGTGGGAAGACCTTAAGAATGTGAAAGGAATCCATGAAGAGGACTTATCATGGAAAAACATTGAGAAACACTTCAAGAATAAGTATCTGTCAGAGAAATAATTTGACGGGAAGACTAAGGTGTTCTATGAACTCAATATGGGACAACTCATCATAGAGGAATATGTTAATAAATTCCTTGATATGTTGAGGTATGTACCCTACATAAAGGATAAAAAAGTAAAAGTGCAAAGATTTTTCAGTGGGCTACCTTAGACCTACCGGAACAAGATTGAGTTTGATGAGCCAAAGACCTTAGAAGACACTATCTAAAAGGCAAGGTATTGTTATGAACAGTTTGGGAACTAGACATAATCTTGTGAGGATTGGAAGAAGAAGAATGGTTTGGGATTCAATAAGAAGGGGTTTAAATCCTCAATATTTAAGAACTATAGGAAGGATTCTAGGATGAGCCTTCCTACCCGAAGTGTGTATTAGAAAAATTTCCCCTCCCAGAGTGGAAATAAACCTTTTGGATCAACCTCAGGAAAGACTGATAACCCAAAGAGAGAACCCTTTAACTGTTGGGGTTGCAGAGAAGAACATTTGATGAGGGATTTCCCACACAGATAACAAAATAGTAGGAGAGTCTACAAAATCAAAGAATCTACCATAGTCAGTGATGTGGCTAGGAGCATGCCACATATTTATGCATCTTTGGATAATAAAGAAGCTGACCACCAAGCTTCAGTGATTTATATGGAAGGTATGATTGCCAACCATCTAGCTTCTATTTTGATTGACCTTGGTTCTAATTTGAGCTATGTGGCCCTTCAGACTGTTGATAAGTGTAAGCTACAACCAATTAGACA
The DNA here is from genome assembly GCA_010110895.2 of Picea sitchensis. Taxonomy (NCBI): domain Eukaryota; kingdom Viridiplantae; phylum Streptophyta; class Pinopsida; order Pinales; family Pinaceae; genus Picea; species Picea sitchensis. The sequence continues at coordinate 37,765 of SNQJ01S0074130.1, read as the reverse complement.
TTTTAAGCCATGGTTGGTACAACTAGCCAATGGAACCAAAAGAATAACAGAGGTCATACCAGCTTGCCAATTCATCATGGATGGATTGCCCAACCAAGATTCCCTTAACATACTTCCCCTAGGGTCTTATGACCTGTTGATTGGTATGGACTGTTACCATAAAATTTTAAAATGTGCGAATGAAGAAGGGAGAAATATAACCCTCCAAGAGATTCAAAATCATGTCTCAGTGAGACAAATATCAACCCCTCAAATGAAAAAGTATTGCAGAAAGGGATGTCCTGTATATGCAATACAAGTGTCGGAGTCTATTGAGGATGAAAAAATGAACCTAGAGGAACACCCCATATTAAGAGAGTATATAGACATGTTTCCAGAGGAGGTACTAGGTCTACATTCAAGAAGAGACATTGACTTCTCGATGGAACTTGTACCAAGAGTAGTGCCAGTGTTTAGGACACCCTATAGGATGAGTACACTTGAGCTAGTTGAGCTCAAGCTACAACTAAAGGAAATGATGGACAAAGGCTACATCCGGCCCAATATGTCTCCATGGGGAGTACCGACCCTGTTTATGAAGAGGAAATATGGAACACTCTGAATGTGCATAGATTATAGACAAATCAATAAGACAACCATAAAGAACAAGTACCCCTTACCAAGAATCGATGAATTTTTTGACCAATTAGGGGGTTCTTCCATTTTCTCAAATATTGACTTAAGGTTTGGATACCATCAAGTCTGAATCAAGGATTAAGACATCCAAAAAACATCCTTCAGGACAAGGTATGGTCACTATGAATTTGTGGTGGTGTCATTTGGATTAACCAATACCCTCACCACTTTATGTTCTTGATGAACAATGTTCTCGGAAAATTCCTAGAAACATTTATATTGGTTTTCATTGATGGTATCTTGATCTACTCCAAGAATATAAAGGAGCATGAAGAACATCTTAGACGTGTTCTTCAAGTCCTAATAGAGCATCATCTCTATTCTAAGTTTAGCAAGTGTGAATTTTTCCATAATCAAGTACATTACTTAGGCCATGTTATTTCTAAAGAAGGGGTGGCAGTAGACCCTGACAAGATCATATATATTATGGAATGGCATACCCCAAAGGATGTATCTGATATCATATCCTTTATGGGCTTAGTAGGATATTATAGAAGGTTCATAAAATTATTTCTTAATATTGGTTGTTGTAACACACCCATGATGGGGCTAAAAATAAAAATAAATCCGTCCTCCTTACAAGAAAAAATCCTCTTTCTCTCTACAGGTTCTAATTTGGAGAGTCCAAGACTCAATCTGAGCCTCCGATCAAGATTATCTGAGTACAAATCAAATGATACTTTGAAACTATGATAGTCTCACCTCTAAATCAGACATAGGCCCTTTTGGCCTCTGTTATAGGTCTTATGATAACTGTGACCTTCTCCTTCACACTTCAGTGAAGTCTCGAAGTTGGCATTATCCCCTTTTCTCTTGGCCTCTCCTCATATGTGAACTTGGTGATGACCATGCAATTGTGGGCGCTCCCACAAGAGGTTTGGGGTCAAACTACTTTTGGGCCCGCAATCCTCCTCAAGTCTCCATGTGTCCTCCTGAAAAAACCACGGTTTGAATTGTGGCCCACCCTCAAGATTTTAACTTCGTGCAACTCCTGTCCCTGCAATGCAACGGGATCGTCGATATCACAATCTTGACGATACTGTCTAAATTGATGGTTCAAATCTGCACCTCTCAAATCTATGGAATAGATCTTCCCATTCTAGATCAACGACTGCGATCTCTTTGCAATTCCATACTTTGGGGTTTTTAAATCTCAAACCCTACTTCTTCCGTACTTCAAACTTCTAGAGCTGGCGATCTATAGAAACCTATCCTTCTCGATCAACGATCTTTCTTTCACTTCAGGTGTTTGACCATTTAACCCAAATCAACGATCCTCCAACCCTGTTCTCGATCGACGGTCAAGATCTCCTTCAGGTTTCAGACTTTTGAGATCTCAAATATCAAACCTTTTCCCCAATGACTTTTATCTAAAGTCTACAATCCTCTAATGCATTTCCTCCTAATATGACAGTCAAGGATTACTTCGGGTCTTCACCTGGAGCTCACATATTTGTGCCACGTGTCCTTTGAATCCAACAACTATGAATCACTTCGGGACTTTAGCCTGATTTCATGGATTTGCACCATGTGTTCTCCAGATTTGATGGTTCAGATCTACTTCAGACGATCTAATGGTCAATGTTTACTTCGGGTGTTTTCCAAAATCCATATATTCATGCCACATGTCCTCTAGATATGATGGTCTAGATCTATTTTGGTGATTTGACACTTTGGCTCTTCAACATTTCAGGCTTCAAGAGTTTCAAATATCAACCTGAAACTCTCAAGGTGATTTCTTTGAAGTCTACAATCTACCGCCACGTGTCCCTCTGGCCCTGACAACTAGGAATTGATTCGAGAATTTACCTAGAGTTCACATATCTACACCACATCTCTACTGAACTTTGATAGACCATATCCACTTTGGGTGATCTGATGCCTGAGATTTACTTCAGGTGATATGATTATTCAGATTCACTCCGACTATTCAGACGGGTGAGATTTACTTCGTACTTCTAGCTCTCCGGGCTTCGGAAATATCAATTCTCATACTTACCTCCTTTTGAATATATTTCTCCAGAGTCTATGATCTTTTGCCACATGTCTCTTTGGATCAGGCAATCCAGATTCACTTTGGGTCTTCGGGGTTTGGAAATTTCAACTTTTAACTAAAAAACCTCGAACAGTTTTCTCCAAAGTTCAAGATCCATTGCCACGTCTCCCTCTTGACGATGGATGGTCTCAAACTACTTTGGGAGTTCAGAACTTTGGTAAGTCCTCTTCTCCTGCATGTGCAAGGTACTAAGGTTTTTGCACATTGTTTAGATAAGATGGTTGTCGAGCCTCTACGATGTGATCCAACGACCACTATCACTGCTCCTCCTAGGATTCTGACTTACTCTGACTTAGAAGGTTTTCTAAGTGCTCAAAGGATTCGACCCTTGCTCCTCCTATGGGCCCGTCTCCTAGATTTAGTCTACGCTCCTGAAAGAACTATCTCTTCTAATCTTGATCTCTTTGAAGTTTTTCTCCATCCCATGCACTCCTTGCATTTCAGGGATCACTTCAAACTCAGATCGAAGGTCAATGATGATCGATAGTTCATAGGATTTGCGGGGTCCCAACATGCGGGTTCTTTACCAGGGAGTTCGACTTCCGCAATATGGAAAGTGCTCGCTTGATTCTAGTCTAACCAGGATCGTTGATCCTACAACCCATCAAGATAAATGGCAAGGGTGAATTGCGGGCTGTGATCTAGTGCATCCACTATTTTCACCTTCGAGCTCTATAATGATTTCCCCACCCTCGATCTCTATTCATATATCGATGGTGCATATCAATTGCAGGGTTTAAATTGACCTTCATAAAAATTGACATCTCGGAGCCTCGAGCTCCAAAGTTACTAGACCCGGGTCACGTAGATCTTCATAAAAATCTAGGGCTATGATCCCCTCTCTTAGTCGGGTTTTTGGTTAAGGAGATATGGTGCAATTGCAGAGTCTTCTAGACTACTGGTCTGAATGGAACACCTTCTCAACTCACAGAGCTTTGAGCTCTGAATCAAGGTAAGGTAACTTGTGAGGTTACCAAATTGGTAAATATACCCAGAGGCTTGCTCCGACTCTGAAATGACGATGTAAATTCCTAGGGAAAGTGCCTTCGAGTGATTAAACTGGGGCATATGGAAATCCAAGAAGAATTATAGGTTCTCAAGGAAACGGATGCATATTCATAACTTAATAATTTAATACAGATAACGATACCTTTATAGAAATCTAAATACTCGCATGCATCCATTATTTACAATTCAAAAGCATAAGGCAAGAAAACACTTATCATAACCATAAAGTGTGATGCGACTGCTAAAAGGGGTGCTACTGCTCGTTTCTACCCAACCATAGGTTCAGTCACTCCCAATGGATTTATCACTTGCCACCCTTGAGCTTAAGCCACGATTCTTTGAGATTCAATCTCTTACTTCCAGCTCAACAAAGGTTAGGGATGAAGGTTACGCTCCTTCTCACAATACAAAAAAATAGATAAGGATGAAAGTTACTCTCCTTCTCCTGGTTCAATCTCTAATTTCTGTGATCAGAAATCATTGTTCCTCCTTTAGTCCTTCCTTGGAACTGATAGTTTCCTCTATTATCTCTGCATTTTCTCTGCAGGTCTCCCTCTTTCCACCACGCTTCCTTTCTTGCCTCCCTCAACAATATTGCGTCTGTCTCAAATATCCCAGTCCATGGTCAGGTCCGGAAGCCTTACTGATGGGAAGTCTACCCCATCCCTCATTAACTCTTGAGGGGCCCTTCCCACCTACCATCCTGATAGGAATTCATTCCTGGTTAGAGGGTTGTTCTGATCTGAGAAAATTAATTCCAACATGGTACTATTTCGGTGGAGGTTAATGCAACCATTCTTGGTCCCCTCCACCACCTTTCACATCATTTCATGGTCTCTCTCTTAGCACATCCCCTCTTTCAGAAGTCATGCAACAAGAAACCATTTTATATTAAAATAATAAGAATTTACATTCATCAACCTTCTACACAAGGTCCATCAAATCAAACATTCACACTTTTAAGTTTGCCATAGTTCCTCGGCCCATATAGTTATATTTACAGATGGGGGGAAACAAGGTGTTACAATTCCCTCCCCCTTAAAGGAATCATCTTCCTCTATGTTCTATCTATCAAAATGATATGTATGTATAGAAGTAAACAAAATTGGATATGCCTATCTCATGGCATCCTCCATTTCCCACGTAGCCTCATCTGGACCAAAGTGTTTCCACTGCACCTTGACCTGTGCAATGGTTCAGTTCCTGAGTGAGGTTTCCTTCCTGTTTAATATGAATTAGGGTTCTGACAAGAATTCTCCCTCCAGCTCCACCTGGATCACAAACCAGTCAATTATATGATTAGCATCATGTACATATTTCTTCAATAATGAAACATGAAAAATATTATGTGCCTTTTGTTATCACTGAAATTTCGTTCACAAATGGGTACAAGAATTCAACATCGTCAAATAGTTATGAAGTCATCCATGGACCTGAATTAACACAAAATCATTCATAAAGGGTCAAAAACTATACAAATAGTGAAAAAATTGAAGGGTGCTATGAAGACACTGGGCACGCGCACACATGCATGAAACAAAAACGCAATATTTGTGCACATGCGCACAATGCGCGATTGTTGTCGCAAAAATCCGTGCACTTGAGAAACAACGCATTTATGAGAGTGGTCGACCTCCCACCCACTTCTCGTTCAGCTTCCAAGCTGGTTTAACACTCAAATCTGGACTGAATTTGACTAGATGGCTGGTCAAAGACCTAGAAATGCCCTAATTAGCCTCTTTACACACTACAAACTAGTTGAAGAATAGCTCAAAGGAATGCTATAAAAAGGCCATGGATACACTTCATTTTTCAAGGAATTTCATAGCAAATTTATGCTACCACTATTCTCTTGAGGAATCTTATATCCTTTCCAAGAGTATACTTGCATCATTGCCTTGGGCAATCCATCTCACCACTTGAGTGGATTAGAAAAGAATTCTTTCACCATTTTCATTTTCCTTTTCAAAGTTGTAAGAAGAGCTTACTTGTGGGGGTCCAAGAGCCCTCCCTTGGAGGAAGAAGGGACTCATAGTCCCCTTGCTTCTCGATGTTTTCTTTCACTAATATCAGCCTTATCATTAGTGACATGGGTCTAATTGTTTCTTTTGTCCTTATGTCCCTATGCTTATAAATTTAGTTGTTGTTTTATTTCTTAGTTGTTGTTTTATATTTATTTTTCTAACCCTTTTCCTTGCAGCTGTCCTACTCAGCAAACCCAACTGATCTTGAAAGAACCTCTATTTTTCTCACTAAGGTGACAAAAGAGGCGCAACAGATTGGCGACTCCACTAGGGAAAGGTATCAATTTCCTACCCCATTTGGGTTTTTATAGCTCTTCTTTTGGTTTATTTAACTTGCAGGTGCGCTAATCGGCCTAAGCCAACCTACCAATCATCCAATTCCAAGGTGAATTAAGAGAATTCCATCCAGAATTTTCATTCATGGTCGTGTGTCACCTGTGCATGGGTTTTTAGGACCACAGACGTGCATCGTGCACACATGCGCTTAAGTCACAGTTATGTTATGCACACGTGCGCTTATTGACATTTCTCTGTCTGCGCACATGTGCTTTGTGCGCCTCTCTCTCCATTGAGACCCATGCATCTGTGCAAAAATTCACATTGTAAAGTTTTTGAGATGTGGGGAAGGCCATTAGCCTTCTTAAAAATGATTTCAAGCATGTTTTAAAGCTGCACCACACTTAGTCCCCTCATCATATAAAGGGGTTATTCAAAACACATAGGCACTTAGGGGGTTAAAATCAATTTCCTCTTTTGCTTTCATTTTCTCCACATGGATGGCTTGTTTTGACTCACAATATAAGTTGGAAATCATTTTTAATCACATTTAACTTGCATTGGGACTAGAAGTTG
>SNQJ01S0074129.1:72740-97167 GCA_010110895.2 Picea sitchensis | reverse complement strand
GGGGATCTATGAGGACAAATACATACAATGGACTATGCTATGGTAGCAAAGGGACCAAGATGTGCATGAGATGACGAACCTGTTCCATACCCTATGCACAAAGTTGGGTATCAAATATTCGGAGAAACATTTGGTGTTAAAGTACCACCATTGTCTTCATAGATACATTCAGGAGGAAATGGAGTTCCTCGACATTTCCTTGCTTGGTGTGACATACCGGTATGCTGCCAAGATTGAGCAAAATTTCAAACAGAAGAAGTGAGACTTTGGGTTTGCGAATCAGAGACAAGGGAAAGGTACCCCCAAACCGCCGAACAAAGGACCAAGCTAAGGCGGTGTGGCCCAGGACAATTCGCCAAAGATGCAAGCAAAGAACAATACCATGGAGCCATAAAAGGACACAGGGAAGTGTTGTGAGTTCCATAAGAGCTCCACTCACAACACAAACAAGTGTTGGGCCAAGCAGTCACTGGTAGCTGAGTTGAAGGCTTATGAATCAGATGCAGGCTTCGAATCTGAATCAGAAGCCAACAAGGGGAATGATTGGGGGAAGCATATTATCGATGCGGAGCCCAACGCCACTATTGCCACCATGAAGATTGAGAAGAAGGAACCAGAATTCCATATGAGGCAGAGCGCCTCTTACATTCCCAGAAGTGGGTAAAGGGTTCCCCGTTGTAGTTCATTGTCGACAGCGGGAGCCAAAACAACCTCATCTTAGTAGAGGTCATGAAACAGTTGGTCTTTCCAACCACAACCATACACCATCGGGTGGTTGCACCAAGGACGGGACCTCTACGTAAGCTACCAATGTCGCCTTCCCTATAGCATCAAGCCCTTCACGGATGAGGTATTATGTGACATTGCTCCTCTCGATGTTTCTAATGTATTATTAGGCCAACCTTACTTGTGGAAGTGACATGATGTGTATGAGTCCAGGCCTTGTGCAATTATTATTACTTTGGGTAATAAGCTGTACAGGATACCGGAAATAGCACCGCCTACAACCATCTCTTTTGTTACTGTAAAACAATGCAATAAGCTCATTGCCAAAACCAGGAAATTTGTTTTCCTGATGATCTGCCCTCAAGGAAAGAAGAATATTGTGGCCACAACCTCCATACAGTGCCCCTCTGCATGAAAACAACAGATGGATAAGGTCATTGAGGAGTACGAGGACATCTTCACCTCCCCAATAGGGGTGCCTCTACACTATCAGGTCAAGCACCCCATTGATCTGACCCCAGGTGTACTGCTTCCCAATGGACCAATCTATCGGTGCTTGTTCTGGAGAATGATGACATTCTGATCTTCAGCCAGACTTGGAAAGAGCACCTCCACCACATCCGACAGGTCCTCCAAAAAATGCGATAACACAAGTTGTGTGCCAATTTGGAGAAATGCACTTTTGGCATGACCCAGGTTTAGTATCTGGGATACATTATTGATGAGTGCAAGGTTCATGTGGATCCAACCAAGATCCAATTCATTCAATATTGACCAGCTCCAACCACCCTAACAAAGCTCCGCATCTTTTTGGGTCTTGCCAATTTCTACCACAGGTTTGTGTTGGGATTCTCTCATATCACTTGGCCCTTGAGTCAAGTCACCAAGGGAGGAGCAAAAGAAAAATAATTTTGGTCTTAATCTCAAAAGAAGGCATTCGACGATTTGAAGCATTGCCTCTGCTCTGCACCAGTGCTCACATTACCCGACTTGCAACAACCATTTGAGATCGAGACAGATGCCTCTGACTATGCTATTGGGGCAATACTTACTCAACATGGGCATCCAGTGGCATATCACAGTGCGACACTTTCCGACACAGTCTGAATGTATTCCATTGTGCAGATGGAAGCATTACATTTTGGGAAAGGAAATGGTCATCCACACAGACCACCGACCCTTGTAGTTCATACAGACACAAGGGAAGTTGCAGAACGATCGCCATCAGAAGTAGTCCACATACCTGCAATAGTTTCATTTGAACATTAATTACAAGAAAGGAAGCACCAATAATGTTGCAAACTGCCTCAGCTAACCCCCTATCATGACGCTAACCACGGTGCTCAGCTCTTGTGGGCACAAGACTTTCGATTGGTTGCTTCTCTACAAAAGTGATCCAGAATTCGGCCACACATACAATACACTCTTGGAGGGCAGGCAAGTTCCTAATTTTCACCTCCAAGATGCCCTGCTATGTCACCTGGGACACCTTTGTGTTCCTTCAAGCGAGCATGCCAAGATGATTTGGGAGGCGCACTACAGTCGGGTCGCTGGGCATTTCGTGGTTGAGAAAACTATGGCCGTACTGCAAAAGTATTTCTATTGGCTGAACCTTCGACAGGATGTCAAAAAGTACATCAAGTCTTGCACTGCTTGTGCCATTTCCAAACTGACCATCAAGAAGCAAGGCCTCTATACTCCGCTGCCTACCCCTAGTCGACCTTGGGAATCCATCTCCATGGATTACATGTCGGGCCTTCCTTCTACTAAGCATGGAAATGACTGTGTTTTTGTTGTCATCAACAGATTCTTGAAGATGTCCATTATGATGGCCTGCAAGAAGAATATCACAGCATAATCCATTGCTAAAATCTTATTTGAACAAGTGTGGGTACACTTTGGGATCCCATAGTCTATCATCTTAGATTGGGACAACAAGTTGCTCAGTACATTTTGGTCCAGCCTCTGGTCGATGAAGGACACCAAGCTCACCAAGTCCACAGCTTTCCATCTGCAAACTGATGGCAAGACAGAGGTCGTCAACCGGATGATTGTACACATTATGCATATGTACAACTCAAAGCATCCACGCACATGGGATGAGAGCCTCCCCTATGTACAACACAACTACAACCGGGGTATCCATAGCTCAACTAACCACAACCCCTTTCAGGTGGGCTTGCGATTCCAGCCACTATGTCCCATTGACGTAGCCATGCCATTTGCAGCTACTAAAGCAGATTCAACCCATGTGTAGTCTGAGGATGAAAAGGCACACAACTTCATTGATCGCATTTAGCACATCCACCAATAGGTTCATGACATCTTGGATAGAGCCAATGCTAAGTACAAGCAACGACATGATGAACATCGGGTGCCACACAAGTTATAGGTGGGCGACAAAGTGTGGCTACATTTGCAAAAGGAGCTCCTCTCTGGACCCTACCGCAAGATTCGCCTGCTCCGATATGGGCCATACACCATCACCAAGGTTGTCGAGGACAATGCCTTTGAGCTCAGTATTCCACCATTCCTTGGTCTGCACCCAGTGTTCAATGTGGACCACCTTCGGCCCTACTTTCCACCTCTACTGGACACATCCGACATGGAAGAACAACTCACACCAATAGAGTTAAACCCAGATTGCATGGAAAAAGGCACAATTGATTGGATTATGGAATAACATATCAAGAACACCTGCCAGCAGAGTATCTAGCTATATCGAGTTGTCAAAGCAAGCCAACGCCTTCACCTGGGCAAGTGGCTCACCAGGGACCAAGTTCAGTAGAAGTTTCCTCATCTAATGGAGGAGCTCAATGCAATGGGGACCATTGCTTCCTAAGGGGGGAGGAATGATCAAGGTGGATATTGGTGGCCACCCGCCTATTCCAGTTGGACCCACACCATTGTTTCTTTCAGTTTTTCAGTTTCTTTAATTGTAGCACAATTTAGTATTTTTAGCAGTTTTTCGGGTCCTGAACTTCCAGAGCCGTTTTCAGGCCCTAAACGACGTTTTTTGGGCACGAATGCTCTGGCGAATATGAGTTCGTTCAAGACTCAATATACATTGTCAACAATATATTCCTTGGATAGATATTTCTAAAGATGTATCATGTGCGTCAAACAGAGATAGTATGCCAAAGTTACGATCTCGAGAAATTGATGTACCAATTTACCCCAACGGGGCCCGTATTCTGGCGTTTCATCTCCTAGGGTTAGGTTTTTGGATGTTTAGGGTTTTCCATGGTTTTATCAATAATATATAGGCCTTCGAGCCTCCTTGTAACCAAGATTTCAAAGGCCAGTAGCCGCCACATCTCTTCTCAAAGATAAGCTACCAACGCTCGAGCTATTTTATTTCCATTCTATCTGTAAGCATATTTCAGTCATTTGTTGTTAATGAAATGAAGGTTTACTTCCGCTAAATCTCTACGTTTATGTGTATTTCTGTATTTCATTGTGTTCTTGCATAAATCCGGATCATGAGTATAAATTCAGAAGGAAGAAAGAAGACTTGAAAATATTTAAATATGTCATGTATGATATTGACACAGGGAATGAAAGAAAAAATATATAATTGGTGACTTCCCAGGTACATGTATGTGACTTCATCAAGGAATTCTTTGAAAATACCCAACGATATGTTCAACATGTCCATGTGGTTAAATGTAAGGAATCTTATTTTAGAATATGTAGATATACATTTCTCTTTGGTACTATCTTATCAGTGGTTGATTTTGCTGAAAACTACAGCCTTGAACCGCAAAATGAGATTCAAAGCCAATATTATCAATTAGAGTAGTTAAACATAATGGTCCATATCACATACAAGCATGGGCCAGATAGTAATGAAGAAAGAAGAGTTATATTGAAGGAGTATCACTTCTACATAAGTGATGATCGGTCCCATGACTTAGCTTACATACAACATTGATTTTAGTTGTTTTACAATCACCTAAAGGAGAATAACATACATATGGATCAAAACTAGATTTGGTCAGATGGTTGTGTAGGCCAATTAAAAAAATCATGTTTATTTCAATGGTTGTGTATGTTGCACAAAAAACACAGGGTGCCACATATTTGGAATTATTTTGAGATTGGGAGGGGGAAAGGGGAGCATGATGGAGTAGGAATATGCATCAAAACAACATTATGTAGGCAAGAAATGAAGTTCACAACTATTTCCCTCATTCGAGATGCAAAATCCATTGTTGAATGGTGTTCTTCAGTAATGGTAGAGGGAACAAGAAGGTGAGAAGACCAATCAACCAGGAAAAGATATGCACATAGATATTTTTTGGACGTGGTCGATGTAGATCGATCACCTTCATATAAATGAAAAACAATCCAAGGCACTTATGGATTCCATTCATTTTCAACATCAAACAATGCAATAGTTGAAATATGGATGAGACAACTCTCTTGCATCTATGGTCCATGTAGTAGTAATGAATGGGATGATTGTGAATCCACAGACTAGGTTGATAGATGGGATAATGTATCATTCCCCATTTGTCAATGCATAGCTATGGAATTATCCCATTTGGAGGAGGATCGATCAAATATTTCATAAAATTATGATCATGTCTTAGATCTCATACAACCAGGTTCAATTAATATTCTATTAATTTTGAATAACTAGAATGAATGTTGTATGTTTGTTTATTTAGTGGACTCACATGTTGGCACTCGATTTTTTGCAAGTCACATATATGTAGTGGTTTCCCCAAAAGGTAATGAATGGGTCATTGACTATTGGTTTGCACGTTGCTTAGAGGGAAAGCAAACCCTTGTGCTATTAGTAACAGACTTTGAGGGCATTCAATGTTTGATTGGGTCAATGTTTATTAAAGGAGAATATCTAAAATTGGATAAAAGAACATGGAATAAAGGTTATGTATTTCAATATTATACTGACCAACTAAAGTTATATACCACTTTTTGAACTTAGTTGTTGGTACAAACCTCCAACTACAAAGAATGCCAAGGAAAAACTCATCAAATCTATGATACTTCTTTCCTTACTTTGAGCATGAGAATTTGATGGAGAACATTAGTATTATAAGTGATCTTGATGGTATACTTGAATGACCATAGGTATGTAGACAAGTATGTGGTATGTTTGTTATTTTCTATTCTATTTTGAAATATGTGTGTTGTTTGTTTTTTTTGTTCAATTTTTGTTCAATTTTTGTTCAATTGAACAAAGTAGTAGTGCTACTAATATGTTTGTAGAAACAATTTTTGTCTGTGTTAATCACAAGTTTTCATATTATCTTCTATTGAATATTTATAATCAATTGGTGTTACTACAATTTGCTTGAATAGTTAAGAGTTGGTATTTATGCTTGGTGTATTTAATTAAATTCTTCAACATTTAATTTATTTCAGGAGTACAATTTCCTTTCCTAGAATCATTGTAAGAAAATCAATGCATAAGACACGATGTATACATAGATAGTGTGTGATGTCTCACAATTACTTTGAGTCTCGAGTTAACATAATTAAATGTAAAGTGATTTAACTATATCTTCTATAATTAAAGGCTGATTAAAACATCAATCATTTTTGGCATCGTTCCCAAACTAATATCAAAGGCATAGTATATTGTTTACATTGGTTTTATGATGCACTATAGAAAATTGACAAGAGGATAGTTGACATCCTTCTTGATAGGTTTCATATATGGTGTTTTGCATTGCGATAATTTGATCATATTAGGATTCATGAATAAAAAAAGAGATCCAAGTAGTAGATTTCCTGGTGCGGTAAGAGCCATCCAAAATAACCACCTTGCAATAAAATTGGTGGAAGGAGAAGTTTCAAGGGTGAATCAAAACTCCCAACCAAGTCGTAAGAAAAATACAGAAACTAATTCCCCTCTACAACTATAGAAGGTATCACAATTTCTAATTCCTTGGATGAAGTAGAAATTTCCAACATCATTCTACCAACTAGAAAATCATGTTGTAGACAAGGGAGTATCCACAAATAAAACAAAAAAATCAGAATCTCATGGGAACCTGTTCCAAGAACATGAATTATCTAAGGAGGTCGTCACCTTTGATGCCACTCAAAAATCATCCAAAAATATTCTCACTAAATTATGCAACTAAGCTACCTCTAAGCTAGATTAGAATTCATCTAACAACAAGTAAAACTACTATCCAAACTCAACACAACTTTCTTCATCATAAGAATTCATATACTAAAATTTAAACAAAAAAATTATTTTATTCTTAAACAAACAAATGTGATTGTGTACCTGTAACCGATTATGAATAACCTGAATTCGCTATCCCACGCTTGCGCTCCATCTGAGTCATGCTTGCACTTCATCCAGATCTCGCTTTCCTTCCGATGAGACCTCATCAGTACCTCCAAGCCAATGCGAGGGGTACTCTTCTTCCCCCCTGAGCCCCTCGAGACGCAAAGGGGCCACGCACACAATACCATAGAATTCTAGCTTCCCAGCTCGCCTCGCAAGGTCAAGATACCACTCGTCACCTGACCTGGGTATCCCAACTCCCACAAGAGAAAATTCAGTAATGATAAAATTTTGGTAGTGTAACGTTACGCAAGCCATATGTTATGCATAATCCTCCTCCACCATCCTTTTTATAGATTTTTCAAGTGATTAATTTCCCAAACCCTCATTAGATTTTTTATTTTATTTGTATAATTAGGAAAAACCTCCCCCATACACATGTCGCTTGATCCCCTAGTTGCACAAGAAAATCAATTTATTAATTAATTAAATTTGCCTATTTTTCACCCACCTAAAAGTGTTCCTAAAAACACTCCTCGGTGTCCCATTATTCCCTTACAATTCTTAAATAACTTATGCCTTACTAAAATCCTAGTTGAGTTCATAAATAGAAATTTCCAAAGGCTAGATTCCTTACTAAGTTAGACATTCCCCTCTTTCTTTAAGTTTCCCTTTTTATTTAAGTTTCCCCCTTTTTTAAGTTTCCCCCTTTCTTTAAGTTTCCCTTTTTCTTTAAGTTCCCCCCTTTTTCTTTTTAACTAAAAATCAGATTTAGCAAGTGTAGACAAAAACAACCATTTACCCTTTTAATAAATTAATCCTCCATTATAATTTTTACTTTAATAATTAAAGTTTGAATTTATTTGCCCCCTTCTTGTTATATGTCTAATTATTTTTTTGTTCAGAGGTTCCACTTAGACCCAGGTTTTAAATTCACTAGGCTTGGCGATAGTTCTTAAGGGAAAATTTGTTATTAAACTTACTCATCACATCATTCATTTTAAGGCCGACCAGGTCCTAAGGAGGCATAATTTTCTAGGCACTAGGTTTATTCACTTACCAGTTAAAATCACGACGTTCCCTTCAGGACGCACTACGTGCTCCAAGGGTGCCAGTCACCTCTTTCCATTTTATTTGTGTGACATGCCCTTCAAGACGCACTATGTGCTCCAAGGGTGGCACTCACCTCTTGACTAAATTTGGTACACGTCAAACCCCTGGAGTCAATAATCCGTCAAGTGATCTTGTGGGAGACTAAGGGCCTCTAAGGAATAAGGACCTTGCCTTATTGTGCGCCTCTTAGAATCATCATGAGAGACTATCACAATCTTCCCTCATGACATCATCATCATGAGAGACTATCACAATCTTCCCTCATGACATCGCAAGTCTCGAATCCAGGTAATTGTTAACCTACGCTTTGAGTCATGATGGGAGGGAGGTAGGTCAGGCAATATTGTTTCACACCTCTCCGCCAATGTCTCTGGTTGTCGTATGCGGACCCCTCTTTACACCAAATGTGAGTCCGTTGGCGTTATCGCCAACCACATCCATCAATGAATCATGTCAGCAACAATCATCATAATATCTAATCATATGTACATATGTCACATCAACAACATTCAAACCCTAATAATCCACTCCCTAACTCGATACAGATTCCACGGTGCTCACTCATGCCTCAATCCCTCAAATGCCAAAGTCAGTACACTGAGAACCCACCAATAACACTTGTCAATGTAAATACAACCAAAATAGTATATCAAATCCACAATATCTCATAATCATAATAAAACCAATAGTATAATTACCGGGACTACTTGCACACAAGTTTCCTCAAAAAAATAAGTCAATAAAAGTGTGCTTAGTAGAACAATATGTTAAATACATCCCCTTTTGTTTTAAACTTCATCTCGAATTTTCATAGTTTAAGTGCCGAAATAAGTGTATCACAAGATCATATGTCTAGCTATCAAACAAAATGAAAACTATTGATGCATATCATATGCCTCCTGTGTCACGATAAGTGTGGACTATAGTTGTCCTAATGGACCTGACCTAATATACTGTTGATGTTGTAACTTGAATGATATGGTCCAAAGATAGATCGGGTTCACTGCGGAGAGAACCTCATCCGATACCTACAAGGAACTCACATGTCAATAACATGTAGGATCACTAACATACTGTATCAAAATAGATACATGAAAACATCGCATACACCTCAAAGAATCGTGAAAGGCTAGTCTATAGGCTTCACGAATCCCTTCCTTTCCACAATCTTGAATGGTTCTATTGAACCTAGGAGAGAGTTTAGCACCCTTTCAAAAATTGATCGAACCCTTATGCTAAGCCACCCGCAAGAAGACGACCGCCAACTTCATAACTATAGTCGAGACGATGCACATCGACATAACTCCTCTTCTGCCTATCCCGTGCTTCCTGATCCTTTGTCTTATTTGCTTACTTGATATTCTATTGGATCGCTTTTGGTCCCACCCAGACCCTATCCTCAATCCGATCCCAACTCAGTTGTGTCTAAATATGGTTTCCTGTAAAGGAACTCTAAAGGCACCATCTTAATATGCTGATAACCATTGTTATATGAAAATTATACTATGGCATGAATTATTCCCAACGCTTCTATTGGTCCATCACTGCATATTTAAACATATCCTCCAATATTTGGTTTGTTATTTCTATCTTCCCACTGCCTCCTGTCATACATTGTACTGATTTTAAGTTGGGTTCCCAAGGCCCTTTGGAAACTAGTCTAAAATCATCATGTAAACACCGATACCTGATCGAATATCATCCTTAGGTAACGCCATGAAGCCTCACAACTTTCACCATGAAACCATAGCTATGTCGCCCGACATCGCACGGTCGAATAAAACACCACTATTCACAAAGTGTCAACCACCACAAAATCGAAATATGTCTCCTTGCCGCCGCTTGGAAATCCAACAATTAAATCCATTGAAATAACTCCCATTTTGATTTGTAATAGTGTGTGGTTGTAGTAATCCTGCTGGTGTCTATGTTCAGCCTTTATTTGCTAACATTCTAGACATCTCACAGTGTAACTAACTATGTCTGCTTTTTTTTCCCTTCCAGAAGAATAAGGATTGAAGATTTTCCCTCATCTTCATGACTCCAGATGATCCATGTACCTCTATGAGCCTCGTTTAGGATCAAAACTCCTCAACTCGCTAATACATAAATTTGAATTTGAAATATTAATAATCCATTGTTTTCCATAGTAAATCCTTCAAATTTTTGCACCATCATTGTGTTTTGTTCAATAAATCGTTGACCCTTTGTACCTACTAATTGTCATCAGAAGTTAGAATATAATCAATTTAGATTTGTCCTGAAGAGGTCACCGTAAAATATGCATGGTCTCCGACTCACGATCAACCACTATGTTCATTGTTCCTATTATGTAATTAATCATACTCACAAGCACCGTGACCAATGTCGCTATATTAACGCTCAAGTCACTTCTAGAAAAGATGTGCCAGGACCACAAAGGTCCATCTTTAGCCTGAATTTCGTCCAATAAGATAGTGTCTAAAAAACTCACAAGGCATAAACAATGGCTAATAATTCCAAATCATACATCGCGTAGTTCTCCTCATGCAATCTCAACTGATGTAAACGACACTTAATCGCCTGCATCAAGACTCACTTAAGACTTCTAGGATGTATCCCATGTTAGGGGACTCCTTAAGATTTGTTGTCACAACATATGCTTGAGCCTCAAATTTCTTCGTGCATATCTCACATCCAAACAAACTTATTTTTATTCTTCTGCAATTCCATAATCGATTTCTTTTCATTCTAAAAAAATCCTCACAAAAAACGCCGATAATATCTTGCTAAACCCATGAAGCTACGAAATTCCAGGACATTTTTCGGTGCATGCCATCCCATAATAGCCTCAACATTGGCTATATCCATGGCGATGCCTTCACCGAAGATGACATGCCCTAAGTAATGAATCTTTTATTGATAAAAAGTATTTGGATAGTTTCCCAAACAATTTGTTCTCTCAGAGACACTATAGTACTCAAGTGCAAGTTCTCTTCTCCTCCATCATCTGCGAATATATCAAAATATTGTCAATACTTTGGATCTAACTTATCCAAGTATTCCGCGGAACAGCTATCATTCATTAAACTCTATGTCATCCCTAGGGTACTTGCCTATCCAAATGGTAAAGTAGTAAACTCGTATTGTCCAAATCTTGTCTTAAATGGAGTTTTAGGGATTTCTTTCTCTTTGATTTGTAACTAGTGATACCATGATCTCAAGTAGATATTTGAAAACATCATGGCTTATCCGCCAAACAGATCCTCAATCCTTGGCAGTAGATATTGATTCTTGATCGTTGCCTTGTTCAATTCATGGTAGTCAATGCAGATTCTCCAAAACCCATCCTTCTTCCATATGAAAATAATAGTCGCACCCTACCTAAGTGACACGCTTGGACTTATAAGTCCTAGGTCTAGCAACTCCCTTTCCAATTGCATTTTAAACTCCTTTAACTCTAGGGTCGAAATCCGATAAGGCGCTCTTTCTATCAGTTATGTTCCTATTTTTAGGTCAATGGTAAATTCCAATTCCTCTTTTGGCGGCATCCTAGGTAACTACTTAGGGAAGAAGTCCGCAAACTCTCACACCACCAAAAGGTTTTCTATACCTTCCACTACTCTTCTCGCTTAACTTAAGGATCGTGAGCATAGCCTACATCCCAGGCGCATGTTATTTCTCAGAAGTTGCAAGAAGAGATTAACCTCAAGGAGAATCCATGGTTCGGACCTACAATCATGCATATTTGTCCCTCGTCATCGACCAGCTCAACTGCTTTTATTACAATTGAATATCACTCATGTATCTCCAACCAAATTCATATTGATTCTCATGACGTCGTAAGACCCTAAGATCATGATGTATAGGTTGGCCCTCGTGAAAAACTCTCCTGTGTTATACAGGCTTGTAACCTTCTCCAACCTTATGTCAATCCCAGTTATTTCTACAAAGCTAAACTCATCCTATTCGACCGCCCTTACCTTAATCCTTTTCAATGCTACAACATAAATGAAACTCTCAGTAGCAACAGGATCTATCAAAATACTAAGGTCCGTCAAGAATACTAGTAACGACATCTCGGTGCACAATCAATTAGTGCTTTGTCCGGCTATTATTCACCATTGCAATAATTCGATGGGCCTTGCTCAAATTTCCCACGGTAGTGGGTACAACTGATCCAAATGCTCCGGTCCTTTCCACTGGGCAAATACGCTATAATGTGGCTCTCCACAGTCCAACACACCTTCTTCAGTCCAATATTCCTGGTACACGAAGTAGAAGCGTCCCAATCACCTAGAACCCCGATTTGTTCGGGTTGAACAGCCTAAACTATTGTTGTTAAGGCCGACGCTAGCTGCTAGTAGCTGTGGTCCTCTTTAGGGATTCCGTTGCTGAGGCACTGGTCAGTGGGGTGTATTGTATGTGTATCCTCTATGAGTGCCTTGAAATTCAGAATGTATAGCTAATGCATGATGTTGTAGTGCAACGTATTTATCAATTTGTCCCACCTGATCTCGCTAGAGTCCTACCACCCCCACCCATAAGATCCTCCCTATGAGGGCCTTCGAGACAACATCATGCAAGGTTTGAGTCATAAAAATCCTCTCACCTTGCATGAATAATGACGTAAAGGATAAACATGAACTTGTTGACCTTAAGTTTCAGATTCAAGGAGACACCAAGAAGCTCATGAAATGGACCTCGTACGGCACCATACCTGCCTCTCGTTGTAAGGCATTGAACCTATATTAAGATGACACCAATGAATTCCTTAGATAAACATCTCTCCTGGAACCATTCCCAGCTCCCATGAAATGTCTTTGATGACCATGTTAAATTGAGGTAGGGTCGTCTTCCACCATAGAAGAGCAACCCATTTCAGTTGAAATACCGCCATGTTGAACTTCATGTTGGAGGTATAGTCAAGTGAAAGCACATTCCATATTTCTCTAACCATGCCTCAATGGCTGCACCGTTCCGGGGAACCAAAGAACTCAGTAAGTTTGACCTTCTCAAGTTCGCTATGAATGCTACCAAGCATCGACTCGAGTGCACAAGTGGACCCTTAGAGGTGTCGGTGACCTCGCCTCCTCTCTATCCAAACAATTAATCACTTCAAACATCAATAAAGGACCTCACTTCAACCACATAACGCATAACTATCTATCTCTCGCTCACAACTCGTTTCGTCTCCTTGGGAGTTAGGACTTCTGTATCACTATTAGGGTAACACCTCTTCCCCTAGAACCCCGTCATCTTCTTCTGTGGTGTCCTTTAACCATGATTACCTACACGAATACAAATCAATTTAATTAACAAAATCATAATCAAATATCTAATCAACTTAAGTCATAGTGATCCCAAGTCAAGGATCGAACCCGCTCTCATACCATATGAACGCACTCCATGTTGTTGGCTAACGACATGCACCGATAACCAATGCAATAAATTTTGTTATTATTATTACATATTTATGCAGAAGTCACAATAAACACATACATGAAACAACGCTACCGAGGACAAGCACAATGTAATCTAATTCCGTGAAATAGAAAACATAATGACCTTAGCATACTAGCACACTGGCAAATTGGAAGCAACACATGGAAATCAATCAAATGAAAAATAGAAATGACTACCCACCCATTCTACCCTAGTAAGTTTAGGGACCTCTAGGGACATAAGCAACGCCAAGCCCTGGTTCCCATCTATTTGACCATTTATGGTCTCAAGGTCGGTAACCATTCTAAGGAACAAGGAGGTTTCTACATCCCGCCCCACACAAGTAAGACAATCCTATTATGCTAAGGAAAATCATCGTAATTCAAACTCCAATGAACCAATCCATCGACTAAGAAAAACAACATCATCGACAATCATTTGATTCATAAATCCATCAATTCTAACGTTAGTTAGCCATGGAGCAATAGTAATCATTACCGTTATCAATCACACATTACGTTTTTCAAGGCGCACTGGTAATCGAATCACTTAAAGTCATAAATTAACATTATTCAAGGTGCACAATAAAGTTCTACTACAACACACATCCATTTAATAGGTGACATAACCACCTCTGAAGCATTTTAATAAAATTTCACTAATTTAACATCTCTAAATTAATTGACGCAACTCCGTCTATGAAGTGTCCCAACAATAGACCAACTACGGATTCATATGTCACTTAGAGGACTTTCTTACCACCTAGGGAAAATTCCAACATAAATCACAACTCAAGAGGAGATAATCAACTATGCTTAAACAATCCTAAATTCACATTTTCTAAAGGCACAAGGTTAATTGATTCACTTTTAAAAAGGTGCATGAGATATTGAATTTCTATTTTATTCATACATCAACATTCAATATCCAAGGCACAAAAAATTATTTTGCAATACACAACGATTAAAATTGTGGTTATCCATATAGAACATTCCATCAAAAATTCCATATACAATATCATGTGTCCAATTAACTGACGCAGACGCCATTACCAAAATTTAATCTTAACCACTTAATCAACAACCTACACAATTACCATCTATTTTCATTCTGCGCAATAAGTCCGATGTCCACAATAATCATTTAATACATTATACATTTTAAGGCTCGCAATAAGACTATTACCACAAGTAAATAAATTTACCTACATACAACATTGAATATCTAATATCAATTAGCATATTAAAAGAAAGGTGATAGGTATATACATAAACATTGCACACTCTAAAATTATGCAAGGGATGAAGTTAGAGGGGTATCATTTATAATAATGAAGCAGGTTTCCATGAAATCCAAGTGGGGTATGATTATTCTTATTATGCATTTGGTCACCGGGTTGTCATAAGAATCAACCTAGATACAATAACAATCGCAAATAAAAAATGAATTCAAGGAACCTGTAGAACCTTAAGTGAATGGGTTTCCATTCTCGTGGGAGGTAACATAAGCAGACATTTAATAAATTTATTACAATGTTGAAGTGTTAATGGATTTAGTCCAAGAAGTTGAGGGAATAACATTAGTCAAATCACAACTATAAATTTGGGTAGTTGGCAAACTGCGAGCAAGGTTCTGAGAATAAAACTAACCCTAAATTTACCAAGGTTGTGTATACAACTGTCGAGTAAAAAGGGGGTAAAATTTCCCATATAAGCAAAGAAGACACAGTGATTAAATGTGAATTGGGCTCTCTCATGGTTACTAGTAAAAAATCGCAACAAGCTCCCAGAGGCAAAACACTAGGCGTTTGAGTTTAATGCACCAAGTCAATTTAGGAGAATTTTCGTAGAGTGACGTAGACCTATCATCCCTCAGGCCGAGATACGCTCACAGGATCATCCTTTATCCCCTTTGATCCGGATTGACTCTTTCGGATTCCCTGCTGGAATTTCTTTTCAAATCGATCCACATGTCCTTCGGGAAGCTCCCCTGTGCGAACAACACTAGGCGCGAGCTCCTTTCTCCCCAAACGACCACAACGCTATGACCAAGGCCCAATTCTAAAGGCGCTTGTCGCAACTCACAACTCGCGAGTTCATGAGTCGTGACTCTCGACTCTTCCCTTCCAATCTCGTGATACCCGAAATGCCGATACGGGTATGGCTCTTCCTTTGTCAGTGCCTTCCTTGCACGACTGCTGGCTAGCCTTAATGCTAGCTCCTCTCGCTACTCGCCACTTCGCAAGTTGTGGCATACAATCTTGGCACCTTCCTTTCACGAAACCCCGAGAAGAGATGTTGACATTTCTCCTCGCGACCTTGAATGTTTCAATGTCGAGCTCTCATACTCTTATCTTGCGAATCCCAAAGAAGCAAGAGGTCAACGAGTGTTGACTCCTTCCTCCAGGCAACACATGTTCACCTGCCAATCATGCGGGCCCCACCTTATGGTTCTGCCACATGTCCCTCGTGCCCAACTTCGACACTTTGCGACTTCGCTTCTCGAAGTGATACCTCCTTTGTACCCTGACACCCGAAGTGTCGAGATCCCGAACTCCTTGCTACTCCTTATCGCAACTTGCAACTTCGGGACTTTCGAGACAAAAGTCTCGACTTCCTATCCACCTATATGCTGAAATGCCGAAATTCTGACAGGTCATTAACACGGGTCCCACAACGGAACTTCCTACCTTTTTGGAGTTCTTGAACTTCGCGACTTCGTGAATCCTGATGCTAAGATTTCAGCTTTTCAACCCATGAAACCCCAAAATGAGATTACGTGAGTGATCCAACGACCCCTGTTGGCTTCATATCCTACGACTGTCCTAGCTCTTCGCGATTTCTCCACTCGCGACTTGGAGCACCCAATGTTTGGGCTCTCACTTTGCAAACCTCCAAGTTCGTGAGATCCCTTGATCTCTGCCACCTGTCCTCCTCCGATGGGCAGTCCTGATCTCTTCGCGACTTTTCTACTCATGAAGTCAAGATACTTCCTCCTCTGACTCCCGATGTATGAATCCTCGATAGAGAGGATCTCACGACACGTGTCCTCCTTCCAACGAACAACTCAGATTCTTTCACCTTTTCATGATTTCTAATGTCGAGTGCCCGAACTCTCATCCTCCGGACTCCCGAACTCCCGAACGCCAATATCCTGATACAACCCCTTCGAGACTTTCGCTCTGCTGCTCTATGAGTGAGGTCTAACCCTCGTGCAACTCTCGATAAATCTAACAACTGTCGGCGATTCTGAACGAGATCCAACAACTCATAATATCTTCGGCTCTTGTGCTCCTCCACTGCTCCCTGGATGCGAAATCCTTCAACGGTCCAAATCTTCTCGGTTGATCCGACGACAGCTATTTCTCCTCTTGAGCCTTGGCATTTTTCTTCCGGATTTGGAAGAATTTCGAATGCTCAAAGGCCTCAACCTTTGTTCATCTTTCTCTGTGAACTCTATAACATTGAGTCTCACCTGCGTGTACAATAATGTTGTTCCTCCTGATCTTTGCTCCCGAATCCTTGAAGGATTCTACGACTTATGCACTCTTTGCAGAGTCTTCATGCACATGGTGCTATCTCTTCTGAGCTTCTCTGAGACTCAAATATCTAAGGAAAATAATTCCTTCTCCCTTCTCCCTTAGATGGAGAAATATGATGCCCTCCTGGCACTCTGTCTACTCAAGCAACCTATTGTTGAGTCTTTCAGGGTGTTCAACAACCCTGCGAAGATCCTTCTATGGACTCTTCTTCAATCTTCGAACTCAAAGAGTTTCTTCTGTGCACTCTAGCACTTACTCAATGCCCTCCTAGCAAAGTATCAAGAATCCTCAGATGATTCTTGCTTCTAATGAACACATAATAGAGTTCTTCCTCTATGCACTCCTTGCACTGGCTCAATGCCCACCTAGCAGAGCTTTACAGAACTCAAATAAGAGTTTTTGTCTGCAACTGTATTCTTCTCCACAGCCTTGCCTCCTGAGGTGTTCATCAACCTCACAGGTCTTCCTTGAATTGTTGATTTCAGCTTCTGTGCCCACCTGGCACGCCTTTGTCTGAATCCGTAGAGTTCATAAGTGCATCTATGCATGGGTATCTAGAGACCGCAGTACTTTGTCACGCCCTCCTGGCATGAAACCACAAAGAACCTCTCAAGCCTGAAATCAAAGCAACTCCCTGTAAATGTCTAGCATACATCTACAGCATAAATTGAACACACTCAGACATTCATTCAACACAGGAAATATGCAGGAAAAACTATTGTTTGTATTAAATGGCAAATGCCTATTTTTTTACAAGGTGTTCCTGAGCACGGCCTGTAACATGGTATTGACTCCTTATCTTCTCTTACAACTCTCTCTTCTTCTCCAAAATGAGATACAATGAAAGATATTTTACATGAGGGGGCTCTTAGAGCACTTGCCTCCAGCCTCACCTACCCTATTCAATTACATTGAATGGGTTGTCTAGTCCAGAATCAGATCTAGATCTCAGCCTTCAAACATTAAAGGCCTACCTACTTCTATGCATGTGCAAAGCACAGCCTCACGGCTCACCAGCCTAAGACATTAAATTACATTCAAATTCAAAATTGAAGATGAGGGTTGTGCCTCTATTTAGCCTTGAATGCACGCGCTGATGTGGCTACCTGGTTGGTTGGCTGACGTGGAGAGATGATCCTGCATCACAGAGACAGTGAGGGAAATTCGAGTTGACAGTAAGTAAAAACCGTGGAGCAATGAGATAACTTCTCCGGGATGTTTAAGGGAGGGAAATGCTTTAAAATTACCATGAAAAGTCACCAGGATCACTCCAGAACTCGGTTGCAACTTCGGTTAAAACTACCACGAAATTTGTGGCAAGACAATAACTCACTCTCCAGGACAAGCATGGAGGTGGGAGACATGGGTGCAGTTTGATCATTGGAACCCAACGAAGAAGAGTAGAGACTTTAGGGCGATTAGAGCACGAGGAAGAAGTTATAAAGAAGGGCCAACTAGAGAAGTGAAGGGGAAATTATGTTGGGTTAAAGCATGGTGTAAACGCACGGTGAAAACTCAAGTAAAAAAAAAAAGAAGGGGTCGAAATTACAACTCAAAGGTAAATCGCAGAGGATACATTACAAAATGTTAGGCGAATCTGAAGGAGTAACAGAGGGTCTGGGAGGTGTATTTTTTTTAGAAAAAGGACGTCAATACCGGGTAACAATGCAGCAATAAGGAAGTCATTTTTCACTAAAAACCGTGAAGGTCCATCAGATAAATTCAACGGGTAAAACACCTAAGAACATCGTACGCCATCTCAATATGGAATCAAGTAAAATATTTTCACAAAAATGCCCATTAAATACATATTAAAATTAAAACTAATTGTAGATATGGAACAAGATTCTCAGGCCTTGAGTCACAAGTACAAGAAGCTACGCTACGAAAAAACGACATGTGGTTCATTAAAACTGGTATGGACTGTGGGGAGGTGCTTAGGAAAAAAAACTTACTCGCCACTTAAAATGCATCTAAAAAGATTATCACTAAATGCTACAACTAAGCTACCTCTAAGTTGGATTAGAATTCATCTAACAACAAGTAAAACTACTATCCAAACTCAACACAAATTTCATCATCATAAGGATTCATATACTGAAATTTAAACCAAAATTTTCTTTTATTCTTAAACAAACAAATGTTATAGCGTACCTGTAACCGACGATGAATAACCCTAAGTCTCTATCTCACGCTTGTGCTTCATCCGAGTCCTTCTTTCACTTCGTCCAGATCTCGCTTTCCAACCGATGAGACCTCACCAGTACCTCCTAGCCAACGCTAGGGGTACTCTTCTTCCCCCTGAGCCCCATGAGCCACAAAGGGGCCACGTACACAATACCATAGAATGTTATCTTCCCAACTCTCCTCGCAAGGTCGAGCTACCACTCGTCACCCAAGCTGGGTATCCCAACTCCCACAAGAGAAAATTCAGTCAAGATAAAATTTCGACAGTGTAACGTTACGCAAGCCAGATGTTATGCATAATCCTCCTCCACCATCATTTTTATAGAGTTTTCAAGTGATTATTTTCCCAAACCCTCATTAGATTACTTTTTCATTTTTTAATTAGGAAAAACCTCCCCCATACACATGTCGCCTGATCCCCTAGTTGCACTAGAAAATCAATTTATTAATTAATTAAATTTGCCTATTTTTCTCACCCACCTAAAAGTGTTCCTTAAAACGCTCCTCAGTGTCCCATTATTCCCTTACAATTCTTAAATGACGTATGCCTTACTAAAATCCTAGTTGATTTCATAAGTAGAAAGCTCCAAAGGCTAGATTCCTTACTAAGTTAGACATTCCCCTTTTTCTTTAAGTTTCCCCCTTTTTCTTTTTAACTAAAAATCAGATTTAGCAAGTGTAGACAAAAACAACCATTTACCCTTTTAATTAATCCTCCATTATAATTTTTACTTTAATAATTAAAGTTTGAATTTCTTTAGCCCCTTCTTGTTATATGTATAATTATTTTTTTGTTCAGAGGTTCCACTTAGACCTAGGTTTTAAATTCACTAGGCTTGGCGGCAATTCTTAAGGGAATTTTTTTTATTAAACTTACTCATCACATCATTCATTTTAAGGTCGACCAGGTCCTAAGGAGGCATAATTTTCTAGGCACTAGGTTTATTCACTTACCATTTAAACTCGTGATGTTCCCTTCAGGACACACTATGTGCTCCAAGGGTGCCACTCGCCTCTTTCTGATTTATTTGCACGACATGCCCATCAAGACGCACTACGTGCTCCAAGGGTGCCACTCACCTCTTGGCTGAATTTGGTAGACATCAAACCCCTAGAGTCAATACTCTATTAGGTGATATTGTGGGAGACTAAGGGCCTCTAAGGAATAGGAACCTAGCCTTATTGTGTGCCCCTTAGAATCATCGTGAGCATCTATCACAGTCTTCCCTCACGACATCACAGGTCTCTCGAACTAGGTAATCGTTAACCTCCATTTCGATCCGTGGAGGGAGTGCTAGTAGGTCGTGGCAGGGTTGTTGCCACACCTCTCCCTCAATGTCTCTGGTTGTCGTGCGTGACCCATTTACTCCAAATGTGACTCTGGTCGGCAAGCTATCGTCAACTTGCATCCATCAATGAATCATGTGAGAAATAACAATCAACATCATAATATATAATCATATGTACATATGTCACATCATCAACATTCAAACCCTAAAAATCCACTCCCTGATTCGATCCAGAGTCCACAGAGTTTCATCGATGCATCGACATCCTCAAATGCCCAAAGTCCTACACACTCAGGAGAACCCAGTCAATAGCACCTATCGATGTAAATACAACCAAAATAACATATCATCAAATCCACAATATCTCATAGTCATAATAAAAACAACTAATAGTATAATGACCTGGATCACTTGCACGCAAGTGTCCTCAAAGAATAAGTCTTCTCAGTGCGTGCAAGAGCGGGATGTTACATGTTCTTCCATAGTAGATTCTACTACTATGAGAACTTTTGGAATGGCCTTATATAATTTTTGGACGGATGTTTGTGTTTTATGAGCTATATTTTCGGTTTCTTCATTTTCCGTAAGGGATTTCCTTACCCTTTTCTCGACCTTGTTCATGTATTTCATGACCTCATCCACTTGGCCTTCAACTTCTTTCTTTAGTTGGAGCACAGTGTCATATTGTTGTTGTAACTGGACTGTTTCATCCATCATTTTTATCAACTCTTGTTGTGCTTCCTCTCCTCTGTTCTTAATCTCTTGTAATAAGCATATCTAGAAATCTTGTAGTCTTTGTATTTCCATCCTCAATACCACTATGTTTAGGTGTCCAAGCACGTTCACCCGTTCCTTTAATTCGACCATTGGAAATCCAAGTGCGTCCATCTCAATATGTAGGTTTCTATGCTTGGCTGCTAATTAGGTCAAGACTGGGTGCACACTCTCTGCTTCCTTCCCTGGAATATTGGATGACCCTCCCTCAGTTCTGCTCTCTTTTGTCAGGTGGGGACATTCATCTTATGTGACAGATTCCTTAAATTTCTCTACATCTGTTCTTTGGTAGTTGTAGCTTGGTTCAAGTGCACTCAGATTCGCTCTGGTTTTATCTGGTTTTCTCTCGCTTGCATGCAACAATGACTTACACTCAACGACCTTCTGTTTTTTTTTTTCCTTATTTCCAACCATACATGTCTCATCCCACCTTAACTAACTTGTCCAATTTGCCAACATGGTTGATGAGTTGTTAAATAAATTCATCTTTATTTCCAAATCTGCCATGTGATTTCTCCCTCGTACTGCAAATATGTCGTGATTTCTGGTGGATTTTACCATTTAATATTATATGATGCCTTTATGACCTATCATTCCCACTTTTTAGTCACTGTTTCTTTGATTTAATGCTTCTAATGGTATTTGCATTGTCAAAGGACGCAACGATTATTTCTTTTGCATCTGTGTGCTTCACAATATTTCTCTTCTCTATATTATTTTCTGACTTGACACAATTCTATATTGATGTGTGATAACCATTCCTTCTGTGCAATCTCCTATTCTTTGTACTTTATTGTTGGATTACTAAGATGGGTGGGTAAATCAATAATAGAGCAATTTAATCCCTTTTAACCATAAAATGTAAGTGTTAATTCAATGTAGCATTATCATCCAATAGTTGCAGAGTAAATAATCAATGAACAAATGAGAAATCATACACATACACAGTACACGAGTATTTTTACGTGGAAACCCAAAGTGGGAGAAAACCACAAAATTCTTTTTCTTATATGTCTTGAAGAATTACATTCATTGGAATCACCAACTTCCTTTGTTTTCTAGGTGCACCTGGAAGGAGGCTCCAACCCCCTAGTTTCTCAGGCTACAACCTGAGGGAAGCTCCAACTCCCCTATTCTCTAGATACAACCAGAAGGAGGCTACAACCCCCTATGTTCTTTGACTACAACCAGAATGTTATAATGATGGGAAAACTAATTATATATGCTGCCAAATTTTCACAGTTGTGGTGTTGGCGAAGGACGACTACTTTATTGACTTTATATTTACTCTCACATGAATGAATTTGACTGTATTGTCTTTCTATGAAACTGCATCATCCTGATGTGGCAGACCTTATTTCATTCTATGGGCTTCTTGCTTCCTTCCTAATGCGTTTTTTTGAATGGGAGGAATAAGGAATTAGTACCTTGCGACAACAAAAATAAATTCAGAAGTCTAAGTCAATGGTTATCCTTGGGAATAAACTCAATTTATTTTATGATTAAAATATTAAATAGAAACTCCATTAATTTTTTTATATTTTTCTAGATAAATTGTGTAAAAAAAATTTAAATTTCTAAAGTTTTGAGTGGACACTCTATCCATGGTTAAGTATAATTAAATTGTTAAGTACAATTAAAGTTGTGATGTTTTGAAAAAAATTATAAAGATAAAACTTTATATATATATATATATATATATATATATATGAAAATTGAGGAAAGAAAAAGTATATTTTATGGAAAAAGTAAAATCACTAAATTAATCGTTATAAATTAATGACAAAATAATACAAAATTTTAATTCAAAGATAAAGAATAAGGTTGAGTAAATAAGTATTGATGCTTTTGTAAAATTAAAAATTAAAATGGGGATGAAACTTAAATTTGAAAAATAAAATAAATTAGAAAACAAAGGAGGGTTATCAAGATAAGAAGGAAAGGAAACGGGAAGAGAAGAGAAGGGAAGGGAAGGGGAATGAAAAATGAGAGATTTAGAGTTGCAAACAAAAATAAAATTAAAACAAATTAGGTTTGATGATTTAGGCCATTAATGATAGACTTCTAGAGAGTGTTGTGGCTAGGATTTTAGTTTGGTCAAAGAAAATTAGGTGTTTAGATTTGAAGGAGTGTTCAACTATAGATGAAGTAGAGATATGATTGTGGGTTGTGTCAGATATATTTTATTTGAGGTGATTTTTGAAGGATCTACTAGTTTGTCCAATGTATGATTTGTCATGG
This sequence comes from Picea sitchensis, assembly GCA_010110895.2. NCBI lineage: Eukaryota > Viridiplantae > Streptophyta > Pinopsida > Pinales > Pinaceae > Picea > Picea sitchensis. Next base: position 73,601 of record SNQJ01S0074129.1, on the reverse strand, counting down.
GAGCATTGGGTCATATTTATCCTTAGCAGTTTTGAAGGATTGTTTTAAGGTTTTATAGGTTTTAAAAATGGTTTTTATATTATTTTTAGCCATGATTTTCTAAATGTGATATGTAGTGCCCTGGATGTAGGGAAGAGAAATGAGATCTAGGGGAAAAGATGAGGAAGAAGATATTTTCGATTTGGGATTGTAAGTTGAGTGAAAGGCTTTGTTGATTTGAGAGAAGGAATAATCATTGACCAACGACACCTTGGTTAGGTGGGTTTTTCCTTCTCTCGGAACTAGGGAGAGGAAATTTGAATGGCTCTAGTAATTAGAGTGTATTAGCACTGCAAATTTTTGGGTTGGATGATGATGGGATTGGGCATGCAGGTGCCTATCAATATGAGTATTTTTTCGACACACTTGGTGGGTCAGGAATCCATTAGGAATATTAGAGATAAGAACATCCAAAAATAGAAGAGAATTATACTACTGCATTTCTATAGTGAATTCGATATGGGGGTGAATGTTATTGAGGTGGTTAAAGAAAGAGATTAGAGAGGTATGACAATGATTCCACACCATGAACGTGTAATCAACAAATTTAAACCAATATTTCAGCTTGAGATAAAAAAAAATTAAGGCTAAAGCCTCAAAATGTTCCATACAAGTATTAGGAACCACCAGGGATAAGGATGACCCCATGGTTGTACCTTCAATTTTTTCATAGAAAGAACCTTTGAAGGTGAAGAAAGTAGAGCTGAGACAAATTCAATGAGATTTAGGGTTTCAGGGTCAACCAGCATGGAAATGGGGTTAAGGGCTTCCGAAAAAGTAATTTTGGGAAATATGGAAACGAAGTCAAAACTAACCATATTT
>SNQJ01S0074129.1:40008-52233 GCA_010110895.2 Picea sitchensis | reverse complement strand
AGCCAAAGAATTGGGGAGTTGGATCTTCCCTCAGGTTGTAGCCTGAGAAACTAGGGGGTTGGAGCCTCCTTCCAGTTGCAACTGGAAAACAAAGGAAGTTGGTGCTTCCAATGAATGTAATTCTTCAAGACATATAAGAAAAAATATTTCGTGGTTTTCTCCCGATTTGAGTTTCCATGTAAAACATTGGTGTACTGTGTATGTGTGTGATTATTTATTTCTTACTTCTCATTATTGGATAAGAATTCTACATTGATATAACATTTGAAGAAAAAGGATTATAATTACGCTATTACTGATTCGCCCCCCCTCTCAGTAATCCAACACTAATCAAATCGATTGACAAAGTTGTCAAATCCTCAACACACATAACAAACGGTGATAAATAAATATACTTCATAATTTGAATTAGACAGGACAATGTAATCAACAAAATGAAACACACCAATCGTAATAAATAACTATGTCACTTTTTCTGAATTTTATTTACCAAGTGTTCATTGTGCAAGGATATACATGTATAGAAGTGTCGAAAGCAAGGCATATCCCCTGGATGTCCTCACATGCATATGGTTCACACAACCAAGAATTATTCTAATTTGAATCCTTGTGCGGATAATTGATACCACTCATTCTCTCGTGCTCCTACACTTCGCAACTCTGCACTTTTAATAGTTCACAAATTTTTTTTATGCATATGCTTAACTAAAAAAATATCCTTAAACATATATATCTACCAAACAAGTAGTTGTTAATAACATAGACATCATCTTGACAGATATATCCTCCCCACATTCGAGCATGCATATCTTTCGCATAGGCAAGCTCTAGTATAATTTGATCCCTTGTACGGATAGTTCATAACAACCATCTTCCTGCACTTTCACACTTTGCAATTCCGTGCATTCATATTTTGAGCAACAATGTAATTTGGTTGATAACTGACTCATTTATCGCAATTTCAGTGATAACAATCTTTACAGCGAATTGTTTTTTGTTAAAAAATAGGAAAAAAGTTAAATTGTTCAATGTCGGACAAAACTTTGTAAATAAGTGAAGTGTTCAACATATATATCTTTGGAAGAGATATATCTTTGGCACATACATATTTTCTGCACAACGAGATGTTCTAGGGGTGTGTTGTGCCATATGCATTGTACAACCAACAAAATCTATCCTAGACCCTTGTGATGTTGATCCATATCGTCCATCCTCGTAGTTTATCGCAGATTTCAACTCTGTATTTCCAATTGTTCAATAGTATCGATCATGATCAGTGATGTAATTCGCATGATAACTAATTGATCTATGGAAATCTCATTTTCTAAGTTTGCAACACTCAATCTAGATACTTGTATTTATTTTAAGAGACAATGTTTATTATAAAAAACAGCAATATAAAATAAACAAAATGCTTCTATGCAAAGTATCTGCGCATTGGAATTGCGGAAAGAAAAACATATCCTCTGCATGTCCGCACATGCATATCCTTTGGGAAGCCAATATTCAACCTAACTTGAAACCTTGTGTATATAATCGATATCACTCATGGTCCTACACTACTACACTTCATAATTGTGCGCTTTTAATATTTCACAAAATTCTTTTATGAATATGCTTAAAAAATAAATGTCAAACATATATATCTATAGGACAGATATTTGTTCTGCACAGAGACATCATCTAGATAGATACACCCTTCACACATTTGCACAGGAATATGCTCCACAAAATTCGAACTTAAAACACTTAAATCTAGAACAAAATATTATGATCATGCTCAAATTTAAAACAAAACTTGACATTGGAGTAGCTCAGTTAAGTAAGCATAGACAAGGAAAGAAAGTTTTGATAAAGGACTTGGCACTATGTTATTGAGTTTTCACAATATGATACATGGTTTTTTAAGCATTGCATAGACAAGAAAATATGATTTCGTGGAATGAAAGTCCATTGCTATGTATCTAGATAACAAGTTATTTCATTGAAAAATGATAAAGACTTTCAACTTAAAAAAATCAAATCCAGAACCATAAATTTTAATCATGTTTAGAATTAAAACAATACCTGACAATGGACAATGTTGGTTAAGTCAATACAGATAAAGTAAGATATAATATATATATAAAGAAAGTTAAATTTCTTTTAAATTGCTATTAATATCAGTTAAAAATATTAAGAAGAAGATAAAACATAATATATATAAAGAAAATTAAGCATCCATGAAATTGTTAGTAATGAAGTACATATCAATTGAAAATATTAAGAATAATGTTTATATAGGAATGGTTTTCAAATATCCATTAATAATATAATAATGTAGCATAAATATTAATATGGTTAAGACATATATATAAACATGAATGTAATGTAATTCAATAAACAACACATATTTAACAAGCAAAGAAAGGCCTGAGAAATGACCTGGCACTATTTTATAGACTATTTACAATATTAAACCAAATTTACTAACCCTAGCATAGAGTTCAAAAGATCAGTTGTCAGAATGAAAGTAAATGGCTACATATGCATCGAGTAGAACATGATATTTCATTGAAAAATGATTGAGAGTGAACACGGTCTTGGAAATTATGTTCGGGAGTAAAAGTCTAGAAAATCAACAGTTATTTATGCCAAAACAGTACCTTGGCAAGTTCGAAAAATATACAATTATTTTTTCAATAATATTTGTAAATGCCAAAATAGTTACTGAGCAAGTTCAAAAAATATACAAGTGTGTTTTAAACAAGATTTGTAAAAAGTGAAAGTGTATGTCCAAACGGACTGGGATTGAGGCTCCCACAGACCATAAAATAGAAAAAAGGCTTGGAACAAATAAATACACATAGTTATAAATGGCTATTATAATTTGACAAAACATAGAACAAGCAATTTTGGGACATTACAATGCGATGAAATAAAAGAAGAGCAAAAGCAGATGAAATGCTTGCTTGACTAGTTACCAAGAAGGAAGTTTTTCATTGCTCCGGTTTGTCTGTCATACCTATGCAACTGGATTTATAGGAGTTGTTTAGTTGGATTGATCTTCGATTGTATCTTATGCTTATTTTGGGATGACAATATGTTCCATGGCCTTCTTGGTCCAGTCATCAATGTATCCTTTGATTGGCTCGATGCTTATTTCTCACTTAACTCAAATTAGAGAGAAAATATACTCTTCCACTTCTTTGCATTCCAACTAGACTTAGTCAATGACTGAGGAGTGGTATTCATTGTTTTTGAGAAATGTAACAAGACACTGCTTCAGTTCCTCATCACCAAATTCCCCGAGACCGTCGAAGTCATTAGCCAATATGGTTTTCATTGTAGCTAACTCACTATCAATATTTTGTTCAAGGTGATTATGTGTTGGCACAGGGGTAGACCCAGGGTTTAGCTCCAAGAGTGCACCAACAAGCCCTATCTACTAGCCCTTTCGGCAACACCTAAAAAGAAGATGCAGTCTCACCTGAAGCAGCTATGAGGGGGTTGCAGGACAGAGATGTCTACAACCAAGGGAATATCAAGTGGGTCTTATTACAACAACAACATAACATGCATCTACCATTCAACTAGCTAGATCTATCCTTCACAGCTATAGATATGATCTAATACAGTAATGCAGATAACAATATAACAACAACAGAGATCAAAGAATCAATCATACACACAACAACAACAGATGTACATGGTTCACCCTCTCTCTAGGGCTACATCCACAGAACTGTGCTTATGATATATTAAGATAAGGCTTACAGTTCTGATCTGTGCTCTTGGCCAACAGATCCTCTCTCTATTTCTCTCTTTCTCTCTCCCTTCCTACGCACCCAGCTACAGGACTGGATCTTCGCACCCAACTAAAGATATTACAATACCAGAGGGCTCTCTCTCTCAGCACTTCTCTCACCCATAATACAATATTCTCACAAAGAACAATAATCAATAACAAGGCTCAGTCACAGTACCGACCCGACCTAGGTCCTCTCGACCTCTATATATACATTACAATCCCTCACCGACAGTCTTAGGTTGAAACCTAGGTGTCAAAATCCTAATTACCAAAACCCTAGGTGTCTACAACCCTAGGTCAACTTGACCCATTCTTTCCGGGCTTCGCCAGCCTGTCTTTCCTTCTTCATCTCGCGGTGCTCCAAGGTATCTAATGTTGCCTTTTTCCATTTACTGAGTCATCCTCGGTCCATCTTCCTTGTTGATCTATCATCCTCGGACCATCCTCCTTGATGATCTGTCATCCTCGATCTCCTCATCCAATGGCTTGCTTTTCCGCACTTCGCTCCATCGTTTCTGTTCTTTTTCTCACTTTGACCCAATGACAGTCACTGTGTCTCCCGCGAAGCTATCTTTTTACCTTTTCTTCCTCATTCTTCAATTCCTTCCATAACCAAGGGCCAACATTATGGTTGAATTCCTAAAAACATTTGGCCCCTACAGTTCCTTAATAGTAGAAATTTCTTTTAAAGTGGAATCTCCTCTTTTTTCATGGATGTTTTCGAAAGAATCCATTGCACCTTTCGACACATTTATTCGTGCTTCCCAACCTGCCTTTATTTACTTTATCCTTTCGTCCGAGGACAGTCATTTCCGGATTCTTTGATACTCATTCATAATAGTGACTCATGCGACAAAATTACTTACCTCGTTTTGATAATAGGCTTGATCATGCTCCACATCTTTTTGCAAATGTTCAATAAAATTTGTAATCCTTTTTGAAAGATTACGTAGTGTGATATTGATCTCCCATGCATTTATGATTATGCTCAGTCTTTTGTTAATGTTTTCAACAACATAGCTTTTTACTCCATTCATCAATTGAAGCACTTTTGTAATTGGATTTGAGGTTCTGGGAGTACTTGGAAGGGCATGTTCTACTAATAGTGTGGCCAATGGATTTGCAAAGAGTGGATTCAGAGTCAGTGCATCCTCTAACTCACTTACTGTCTTCTTCAATCTAATAGTTTGTACCTCTTGTTATGAAATGGAATCGAAAAGGGCATCTCATGTGCATTGATGTAGTTTCATGAGTGCAAATGGTCCAACTCCTGAAACATCTAGGTCATCACTTGATTTGTGAACAACCTTCCTATTTTTAAGACTGACCTTGTCTATGTGCAGTTTCCTTTTCTACTTGTTGTATTGAGTGTTGTACAACGTAAAGGAGTGCTACTAAAAAAAATCGGCCCTTCTGTTGCGAGCTCCTATGCAAGTTTCTTGCTTTCTGCAATTCTATGGGTTATCCAGTCGGGTAGCTCTGTATTTTCGATCTTCATATCGTCAACACCTCCAAGAGTTCCTAGGATTCTCAAAACTTGCGACTTGTTTATGTTTGGGGTACGTTTCATATTTTGTTGTGAGATTGTGTGTGCACATTCAATATTGACATGGTGTGGTTTCTCTTCACCATCACCTCCAACACATGCATCATTACTCTCTTCTATGTTTAGGTTTTGTTGTTGTGTTATTTTTCCAAAGGAGGATATCTTACATGTCTAGGGAATGGAGGAAGACTCGACATTGGTGTTGTTTTTTCCCCTTTGTCTTTCTTTGCTTTGATTTTTGATATTTGAGCTTATTTTTGTTGGAAAGTCCTCATTTCATCCACTGATGTCCTTTTTGGGGTAGGGATTGTCACCGGTTTCCTCGTCAAATATTGTGAATGGATTATTGTACCTTATGGATTTTAAGTATTGGGAAAAGAGACCCTAGGGGTCAAAACCAGCTAGAGGTTGTACTTCTTTTAGATCAAATGCACTAATAATTTATGAGACTTATTTGAGATGGGATAGATTCCTAACCATGGTGTACCCAAATCGAAAAGGAAATGTAATGAACTATTTTTTTCTTTTCTTTTCAAATGTAATGCATCGGGTTTTATACTAGAGGAAAACTTTGACGACAAAATATCTATCACAGACAAACATAAGCAGTAGAAGGATATTTTATTGGAAACCATACAATCAGATCTATGTATGGTTTTCATCTTGAATGCAAGTTCCCTTTCCATTCAGAAATTGCTAAGCCTCCTGAGTTATTCTCCTAGGCTCTGCCCCAACCAACATGTGTCTAAACTGTTTAAAAAAACCATCTTGAACAATATAAAAATTGAATATTTATTTACGTTTAGATAACACAGGATGTCAACATTGAATTGGTTCCTTCTATGTATTTACACTCACTTTAGCAGGGAGACTATCAAATACATTGCAATAAACTATTGCGAACAAAAAACATGTGGCCATATAAAAACTTTGAACCCTTAAGTAATTTCCTCACTAAAAACAAAGTTCATCTGATATCACATGTGCCCAATCAAACAAGGCATCACTCCAGAAGGTAAAGTATACAATGTTGACCTAGGTATGTGTTAAGTCGACTATCGTCGAGCTACATTCACAAACAACCATGAAAATTCTCAGTATGGCTCTTGTATCAAATTTATGTCAATTGTTGAAAGGTCCCTCGACATATTTGTAGATGGTAGTAGAAATTATCTCAAAATATTAGCATCGTTTTCCTAAGACACTAGGAACATGTTTCCTTCCACAAGCTTGAAAGGTTTATTTGTAGTAGGAAGATGAAGCATTTTGTTGAACACCTTCAGAGTAAGAAGCACTGGATTTTTTCATTTTGTTGTGACCTTAATCATTCTTGTCTTGCAATTGAATCTTCGAGAACACCAGGATACGATTTCCTTGCATTCAAAACCATTAGGTACATAGACAACATTTACAAGCCCTATGGTCTAGAGTTTCTCTATTTGGTTTTCTTCTGCACTCTTTCTCAAGAACCACTTGTAGGACATAGACCAATGGAAATTCTTGTTGTCTTTAGCTAGTGAATTGATAATATCACTGCAAAATGGTTGGTTTTTATTTCTATTTTCCATACAAATATTTTTTAAATAGACATGGCACAGGTTAAGGTTAGAAATAATACAAGAACCACTTGTAGGACATAGACCAATGGAAATTATTAKTGTCTCTAGCTAGTGAATTGATAATATCACTGCAAAATGSTTGKTTTTTATTTCTATTTTCCATACAAATATTTTTTAAATAGACATGGCACATGTTAAGGTTAGAAATAATACATTATCAAGGCCCATTTKCTYTAAATCTAACTGYATGTCACATATTTAATAGGATGTTCTTTCTACACATATGAAATATTTTTGGAAGACACATAATCATAAGTAGAAACCACTAAGTAGTTCATAGAACAACGGGACATTTACTTTGCATTATTCATGATCGCCACGCTTTCCTCGTAAGTCGGTGCATTTCAACTCGTCATAAAAGCTTTTGTTTGAGTGAAAGTTATATCGATTGGTAGAATCAGTGTTGGAAAGGTATTGGATGTGAAAACGACGTAAAATGCGGAACATATGCATGTGTCATATGCAAAGATAATAAAGTAGCAAAATAATCGATGCATGGTGGAAAATCGCAAAGTAAAGAGGATTTTGATAGGGAGTGTTTTGGGATGTCATTACATCTCGAATTAGTACATAGTCTCGATTGTGGATGTCTACAACTCCAATACAAGTTATCAATTTATAGTCCTTGTCACCTGATAATTTACACAAATTTAATCTCTATGTCATATTCTTTAAGTTTAGTAACAAAAATTTTCTATCGAATTTATGTAGACTGTATCTGCTATACGTGTGTTTATTTAAATGCACGTTGATATACGTGAACGTTATGAATAGTAAAGTATGAATGTTGAATTGATTCAAAGGCCAAGTGCATAGGAAATATTTAGTAACATGCTCTTTTCACAGCTGACTTAGTTACCAGTACGTGAAATGGTTAATAGAAGGAATTGGACATCTCATAGAAATCTGTGGCATTTACTTCACACAGTTTCTTACTAGCCTCCATTTTTTTTTGCAAATCTACCTACCATAAATGACTTGGTTGTCATGCAAAATAGGTTTCTTTTGTAACATCCCACTCTTGCATGGACTAAGCAGACTTAATATTTGAGGAAACTTGCGTGCAAGTGATCCGGTTCTTTATACGATTTGTTGTTATGATTATGATTATGAGATATTGTGGATTTGATGATATGTTATTTTTGTTGTATTTGCATCGACAGGTGCTATTGACTGGGTTCTCCTAATTGTGTGGAACTCTGGACGTTAAGGATGTCGAGGCATCGAGGAAAATCCTGGGACTCTAGATCAAGTCAGGGAGTGGACTATTAGGGTTTGAATGTTGTTGATGTGACATATTTACATATGATTCGATATTATGATGTTGATTGTTATTCCTGACATGATTCGTTGATGGATGTAGGATGACGATAGCTTGTCGACCAAACTCACATTTGGATTAAAGGGGTCACACACGACAGTCAGAGACATTGAGGGAGAGGTGTGGCAACATCCCTGCCACAACCTACTAGCACTCTCGATGTGGCTCGAATTGTAGGTTAACGATTACCTAGTTCGAGAAGACAGTTGTGAGGGAAGACTGTGACAGTCGCTCACGATGATTCTAAGGGGATCGAAATAAGGTAGGGTCCTTATTCCTTATAGGCCCTTAGTCTCCCCCAATATCACTTGACGGAGTATTGACTCTAAGGGTTTGACGTCTACCAAATTCAGTCAAGAGACGAGTGGCACCCTTGGAGGACGTAGTGCATCTTGAAGGGCATGTCACGCAAAAAAAATGAAAAGAGGCAAGTGTCACCCTTGGAGGATATAGTGTGCCCTGAAGGGAACATCACGATTTTACATGGTAAGTTAATAAACCTAGTGCCTAGCGAACTATTCCTCCTTAGGACATGGTCGTCCTTAAAATGAACGATGTGATAAGTAAAGTTTAATAACTAATTTTTCCCTTAAGAACTGTCACCAAGCCTAGTGAGTTGAAAACCTAGGTTGGGGTAGAACCTTGGAAAAAAAATAAAAAAAATTAGACATATAACATGAAGGGGGTAAAGAAAATTCAAGATTTAATAGTTAAAGTGGAAATTTTAATAAAGGTTTAATTAATAAAAGGGGGTATTTGGTTGTTTTTGTCTAAACCTGCTAATTCTGAACTTAGTTATAGAAAGGGGAAACTTTAAGAAAAAGGGGAACTTAAAGAAAAGGGGGAAACCTAAGGAAAATGGGAAACTTAAAGAAAAAGGGGAATGTCTAACTTAGTAAGGAATCTAGCCTTTGAAACTTTCTATTTATGAACTCAACTAGGAATTAAGTAAGGCGTAAGTCATTTAAGAATTGTAAGGGAATAATGGGACACCGATGAGAATTTTTAGGAACACTTTTAGTTGGGTGAGGGAAATAGATAAATTTAATTATTTAATAAATTGATTTTCTGGTGCGACTAGGGGATCGGGTTACATGTGTACGGGGGAGGTTTTTCGAAATTAATTAAATGAAAAAAGAATCTAATGAAGGTTTTGGGAAACTAATGACTAAGAAAAATCTGTAAAAATTATGGAGGAGGAGGAGTATGGATCACCTATGGCTTGCGTAAAGTTACTCTACCGAATTTTATCTTGACTAAGTTTCTTTTGAGGGAGTTGGGATACCCATCTCAGGTAACGAGTGGTAGCTTGACCTTGCGAGGCGAGCTGGGAGATAGCATTCTCTGGTATTGTTTGTGTGGCCCGTTTGCAGCTCGGGGGGATCAGGGGGGAGAAGAGTACCCCTTGCATTGGCTGGGAGGTACTGGTGAGGTCTTCACTGTCAGCAAGCGGGAGATAAGAGGGAGAGCAAGCGTGGAATAACAACTTTGGACTCTTCATCTCCGGTTACGGTAATCCTAAACTGAGATTCTACTCGTGAAGTTTCAATTTAAATGTAGTTAATTTATATTGTATGAACATTGCTGAGAATTTTATTCAAAGCTTTATATTTTTATTGAGATTTACTTAAGAATGTCGTTGCAGTAATCCCATCTTTGTGTTTGTTCTGCCTTGAGAAATTTCCCCATCCTTATGCTTTATTCATTGTGTTTTTGTCTCATTTTCTCCTTGGAAAACCCTTGCTTGTAATTTATTGGAATGATCCTTGCTTATCTAATGCATTTCCTCCCAGGTGAAACCCATGCTCTCATTCATTCATTACATCTGAGTTTTTATGGCACCTTCACACAAAAATTTTATCTCTACCCCAAAAACGATTTTGCTCTCAACCTATTGATGTAGAACTGATTTAAAATTTATACTCATCCTCACCCACGATTTCTTACTCTCCAGAAAAGTATTCCTCTACGATTGCACATTCTCCTCTGTGTTTTTTTTATTTGTTTTTAATACAAAGAAAATTGTGTTTTTATCTCCTATTCCTTTATCTTTTTAATTTATTAGTTTGTGCCTGAGAAGTCGACTAGGAGCCGAATCGAATGTCTTTCACTCCGATGTTAAAGATTTATATTCAAATGCCCTACTTTCCTGTGCATGGATAATAAGCGTAGGATAATTTATCTGCCCAACATGGAATTCTCTCATGGGAATTTATTCCCTCCTTAGCCTCTGTGATTATTATGATTTATTCTCTGCAAACTTGTGCTTCCACACAACGATTTTGGGGATGCCTCTCTAGTTCACCAAACATTTTATTTTTCTTCGATTAATGTTGTTTTTACTCTCTGCATTTTCATGTTTAATTTTCCCAAAAAATCCATTTCTTGTACAGTGAAAATACCTCTTCATTGCTCTACGATTAATGTTGTTTTTAACCTCTGCAATTCGTTTCTAATTTCTCCCCGAAATCGTGATCTTCCCACAAAGAGGTTATTAACTAACTTATGTGTTTTCCTTGCAACAGTTGCCTTCTAATTTCACCCAGAAATCGTGATCTTCCCACCATGAGGTTATTAACTAACTTTTGGGTCTTCCTTACATCTGTTTCCTTCCAGTTTCTCCCCTGCTCCTTCCTCATATTTGATGCCTCTTTTTTATGATGCCTCTGTCTAAATCTGTTGTCTCCACTGAACATTACTTTTACAATGCATTTCACGAGATAATTCTTTGTCGAGCTTTCATACTTATGGTATCTTGCATATATTTCTCATTATTGAAAAAAGGACTAAAGATAAATACTTTCCACGCAAACATATCAGAGAATTTAAGCAACATTGAAGTTTTTTTTCTAGGCTTTAGCTACAGGTTATTTTTAATGTGTATTCAATATTCATTGTGTGTGGTTTCTTAAATTTTGATGACCTTTTTAAAATGAAGGGAATTCAAACAAAACGATTATACGTGCCTTGAAAAAGTAATTTTAGTGAATGGAAATATAACAAAACAATATTTTATGTGTGGTGTAATATAACAAACAAAATGATATATTTGGGGATATGACACATTTATACCCGAACTCCATTTTATAGTGTTTTTAAATCTCCTTGTTATTGTGAATTTTCTAAAGTAACTTTTTAACTTAGCATTTTGTTTTTCCACATGTTACACTTGTCATTTTGTTGCTGACCATGTCAATTTTTTCAAAAGATTATTATTATTTTATCCTATCACCATTCTAATCCATTTTTGTTTGTGGTCTCTCATGTCTTGGGGATCTCTTTTGTTTAAGTAGCCAATATTTACAATTCTGTTGAAGATTTTAGAATTCCTTCAAACATGTGTTAGATTTGATTATTATTTTTCCTATTCTCTTAAATATCTTTGAAATTAAATATATTGAATAGATATTTATGATTTCATAGTGTGATAGTTCACTCGTTGTAACAAGTCATAATGGTTTAATTGAGTTATTGTGTTACCGCCTTATAATCGATTACTCACTTTACAAACATGATTAATTGCTAATTATAATAATGTGTTATCACCTTATAACAGTTCAATTTCTTTACAATAGCCTTAATTTTTAAAATTGTAAGTACTATGATTATCGCATATAACAGTTCTAATTGTCTTCACAACAGGGAGCTAAATAAGGACTCATTGAATCCTTGATGTTTTTAATGGAATCCTTTCATGGAAATTGTAATTATTTCATTATGAGTTATCGTTGAAAAATTTAACCCTGTAATGAATGTCGTTACCTTACGCATCATTAGCTTGATTGTTTAGAGTGCTCTCATATATATTTCATTATAAGGTATGGAAGTTAACTTGGGGTTCCTATTGTTGGGTTACTGTATCTTGATTTTACGTATTCATGATTGTTTCATTTTGCACCTTAGTTAGAATCATGCTTATCGCACTATGAAGATATGATTCCTTATGACG
>SNQJ01S0074128.1:30161-42247 GCA_010110895.2 Picea sitchensis | reverse complement strand
TTGTTACTTGTACCCTCCTTGTACTTGATTACCAAATGAAATTGTTGTAGAAAACCCATCCATCTGTAGTGCCGAGATTGTTGCGGTTTGGTCTGTGCCTGATGATACTATAAGGGTTGGTGATCTGTATGTATGATGGTTTTCTTCCCTAACATGTAATGCTTCCATTTCTTTACGCTTTGAACTAATGCATACAACTCTTTATCATATGTATGATAGTTAACAACATCTTGGTTAAAAGTCTCAGAGTGGTAACATATAGGCTTACGATATTGCATCAATACTACACCCATGGCATATCCGCTGGCATCTGTCTCGATCTCGAACGGCTGTTGAAGATTCAGCAGTGGTGCAGTACTGATCTTCTCCTTCAAAATGTTGAAATCTTTTTGTTGCTTTCCTTCCCACTAGAAAGTGTTCTTCACACTGGTTAAGGGATGCAAAGGGGTTGCAATAAAAGAGAAGTTGGGAATGAATCTTCTCCAATACTAGACTGCACCCAAGAAGCTTCGAATATCGGTTACACTCTTTGGCTCCGGCCATTTCACAATCACTTCAATTTTGGAAGGATCAATCTTCAATTGTCCTCCTCCCACGATGTGACCTAAGTATACAAGTGCAGTCTTGCCAAATTCACATTTAGACATTTTCACATACAACTTTTCCCTCTGCAATGTATCCAATACTTGCTTTACATGCCTGACATGTTCATCCCAAGTCCCGCTGAAAACAAGAATGTCGTCTAAATATACAATCACAAAATCATCCAGTAAAGGCCTGAATACATCATTCATCACACACATGGAAGTTGTCGGAGCATTACAAAGCCCAAACGACATAACTAACCACTGAAACAATCCTTGTTTGGTTTTAAAGGCAGTCTTCCATGCATCATGTTCTGTAACCCTGATTTGATGATATCCACTGCACAAATCCAACTTAGTGAAATAAACAACATTCTTTAACTGATCAAGTAAATCATCTATGCGAGGAAGAGGGTATCGATTTTTCACCGTGATTTTATTTAAAGCTTGGTAATTGACACACATTCGCCATGTGCCATCTTTCTTTGGCACCATCACAATTCGAGAACCACAAGGAGATGAACTGGGCCTGATGACCCCTTGATCCAATAAGCCCTGTACCTGCTTCATGATCTCTATCATCTCCACAACTGACATCCTATACATGCCCACATTAGGCAAAGGAGAATCCTATTGTAGATGTATCTCATGTTGGATTTCCCTCTTAGGAGGTAATCCATCTGGTTCCTGAAAAATATCATCATACATAGAAACAATATCAGTTAATTCCTTTTTATGAGATGGATCACACCCTTGGAAAGCATCGAATGTCTCGACATCTTTCTCTTTGACGACCATGAGTACATATCTCTTATTAGTGGTTATGAGTCTTTTCATTTGTCCTGCACTAACAAACATCATATTCACCCTCATGCTGTGGGCTCTAACAATACATTCCACTCCCCCTTTAGTAAGGTGGTATTTGTTCTCATGACGAAAGAAGACTGCTTTTCTATCATAAAGATAAGGACTTCCCAACACTATGCCACATATATCAAGCGATACAACATCCAAATCTACTTCATCAATCAACTTTGAAGCAATAGCAAATCTAACCCTACATTGTTTGGTGACATTAAGTTTTGCTTTGTCACATACCCAACCAAGAGGGTAAGGCTTTGGATGTGGTTTTGTTATAAAACCCATCATCTTGACAAGTGCTTCAAATCTTAAGTTTACTTGGGAACCTAGATCAAATAATGTATCTATCTTAGTATGTTTAGATACAACTCATATATGAAATAACTCATTACTCTTTCGTTCATCAATATGAGATTCATCGATGGAACTTGAACTAGCATGAAGATAATCTTTACCCTGTACTCCAGCTGCTGTGATCTTTCCTTCATCCCCTGATTCGAAACCCAGAGCTTGCTGCACTATAACAACAGTCTTTTTCTTCCCCTTTTCACTGAACTGTTTCGGTTTCTTTTCCGGATGTAGTTTCCAACAATGTTCTTCATCGTGACCACTCCTCTTGCAATGAGTGCAAGATGGTTTTTCTCCTTCTCTCGTTACTGTAGTGGTCTTCTTGCCCTTCCTTTTGAACTTCTTGAAAGTCTTTTGTGGGAAATTGGAAGGTTTCTTCATGGGATTTTCTTGAACATGTTTCCCCCTGTTCTCAAGGTGAATGGCTTGCACACAAATTTCGTCAAGACTAGTGGGGTTAAATAAGAGCAAAGTATGACGAATATAACTATGAAGTGCGCCAATATACTTCATTAAAGTTTCATAAGAATCCAAAGGAATATTCAATGCTAGAGATTTCTTCCTAAATTCCTCTGTGAAACTTTGTACGTTCTGACCTTTACTCTGTCTCAATGTTTGCCATTCCATCATTGCTTTATGTAAATACCCTAATGGATAGAACTGCTTCCTTATCTCTGTTTTAAAATACGACCATGAGGAAAGAAGCTTACCACACTTACTTTTGTCTTGTAGCTTTCTCTCCCACCATACGAGAGTGGTGCCTTCCAACCGAAGAGAAGCCAGTTGCACTTTAACTTCCTCTTCGTCAATATGTTGAACACGACAATATACTTCAACCCGTCGGATCCAATTGTCTAACTTTTTAGGAATAACATCTCCATTAAACATAGGTAAAGCAAACTTTACATCAATCTTTAATAATGGTTTCTTAAAAGAGGCTTTATGGTTAGAATGCTGAGAGTGATGAGAATTCTCAGAGGAAGAACTAGAACTTGAAGGTGAAGACAGAGGCTCAGGAGGATCTCCTCCAACCCCTTGGTTTACCGAAGCTTCATCATCTGCATGTTCTTCCTTTTTCCTCTCCTTCTTCTTCATCCTCTCCTTGTAATCTCCATACATTCATTCGACCATTTCTGACATGCGATAAAAGACCATGTGAAAGTTTTTCTCCTGTTCATCATGCTTGTCTTCTTTTGCCATCTTCTTCCTTCAAGATGTACAACCCACTTCGGGATTGAACGTCTTAAGAGTTCCTTCACTTTGCTTATGCTTGGCCCTAGTAAGCATTCATACTCAACAATTCAAGTCAAAGACGACTGCTCTGATACCAACATGATCCGAGATCTTTTCGTCAGGTGACTTATTAAAGAATTGCATAAAATGAGCATAAACAAAAGTACACCATAAAGAAGGAAAAGCTCAAAATGAAAGAGACACAATTATGCAATATTAACACAAAGAACTTGATAACAGAGTTTGGTATGTGCCTGAAGATACTGTAAGGGCTGGTGATCTGTATGTATGATGGTTTCCTTCCCTAACAAGTAATGCTTCCATTTCTTTACGCTTTGAACTAATGCATACAACTCTTTATCATATGTAGGATAGTTAACAACAACTTGGTTAAAAGTCTCAAAGAGGTAACAGATAGGCTTACGATATTGCATCAATACTACAACCATGGTGTATCTGCTGGCATCTGTTTTGATCTCGAACGACTGTTGAAGATTCGACAGTGGTGCGGTATTGATCTTCTCCTTCAAAATGTTGATAGCTTTTTGTTGCTTTCCTTCCCACTGAAAAGTGTTCTTCACACTGGTTAAGGCATGCAAAGGGGCTGCGATAAAAGAGAAGTTGGGAATGAATCTTCTCCAATACTGGACTCCACCCAAGAAGCTTCAAATCTCAGTTACACTCTTTGGCTCGGGCCATTTCACAATCACTTAAATTTTGGAAGGATCAATCTTCAATTGTCCTCCTCCCACGATGTGACCTAAGTATACTAGTGCAGTCTTGCCAAATTCACATTTAGACATTTGCACATACAACTTTTCCCTCTGCAAAGTATCCAATACTTGTTTTACATGCCTGACATGTTCATCCCAAGTCCCGCTGAAAACAAGAATGTCGTCTAAATATACTATCACAAAGTCATCTAGGAAAGGCCTGAATACATCATTCATCACACGCATGAAAGTTGCCGGAGCATTACAAAGCCCAAATGGCATAACTAACCACTCAGACAATCCTTGTTTGGTTTTAAAGGCAGTTTTCCATGCATCATGTTCTGCAACCCTGATTTGATGATTTGTCACCTAAACTCTGATAATATGTATGATGTAATTTTTTACTGTTGTTTTACTCATGCATTTTTCAATCTAATCATCATTATTTTGTTGGTACATTGTATACAAAACCTGAGTTGTTCATTGTTGTTTTGAAGTGCATTTCACTTATTGTTAAGGGTTAATAATAAACCCATTTGATCATCTTGCTATATGTTTGGCTTTTGGAGCAAT
This sequence comes from Picea sitchensis, assembly GCA_010110895.2. Lineage (NCBI taxonomy): Eukaryota > Viridiplantae > Streptophyta > Pinopsida > Pinales > Pinaceae > Picea > Picea sitchensis. The sequence continues at coordinate 37,935 of SNQJ01S0074128.1, read as the reverse complement.
CACTCAATAAAATTCTAAGTATTTTTATTGTTTAACCACTGTTGATTTGAGTACAAAATATGAGTTTGTATTTCACCTATTTACTGTTGATTTCAAGTTATATAAGCAACGCTTCAAGGGCTGATTTTAAGTGGCTTTTGTTCTTTCACTTGTGCACTTAATTTTTCAGCACATGCAATTAATAAAATTCGAGTTTCAAGCTCATATTCCACTGTTGTTCTATTGCTTCAAGTGGCTTATTTATACATTATTGTTTATTTGGACTTTAGGATATGAAGAAAAAGATTATGAAGCGCAAACTAGATGACTTCAATGATAATGCAGAAAGCTTAACAAAATATGAGTGCTCTCACAGAGAAAATGTAGCCAAGAATGATGGATATTTATCTTCTCTTGGTTTGACAAACATACAAGTTGTTAATCCACTTAAGTAGTATATTATTTGTTTAATAATGTTTAATGTTTTATAAGCAAGAACTTTATGTATATAAGACATAATATGATTTTTTTTATAGAAAAGAAAAAAATAGCACAGAAAAAGTGGAGCAAAAATAGAAGAGAAATAAAGATGTATTACCACCAACTCCACATAGAAGCAAACACATTAATAATGCAACAAATGTAACTGCTAAAAAGAATAATGGTGGTGATGGTGTGCAAATTGATAATGCACATGGTGATGTGCATGTAGATATTGCACATGGTGATGTACAACGTAAGGGAGATCTCTTCATACAAAGTCTAAAAGAGATTATCAATAATAATGTCATAAAAGGAAAATCAAGTTTGGAGATAATTTATTCAGAATTAAAGGAGATGTTAGAACCAACATCTATAGAGACCGGTATTGAACTACCTACTTCCAAATCTGATGTGGCCAAGAAGCATGCAGTTTCGGTTAATGCAAGTTGTGAAGATAATACACTTACATCTGTTGTGCTTCAAAATACACCTATTGCATCTACTGATGGAACTGGATCAACTAGAAATATTGCAAGTGGTTCAGAAGATGTGTCCTCTTTTGTTAAAAGACAAAGATGGAGTCAAGGTTTTTATAGATTTATAGAGAGAAATGTAAAAGAAAGGAAAATAGAAGGTAAGAAGCCATTCTTGGTTGACGTGTCGAAAGATGGTGATCCCATAGGGCCAAATGCAACAAGGTGGGCCTCCAAGTTGGGAAAAAGATGTAGGGCCCATTTGGATATTACCAAATCAAATTTTGCATATCAAGATCCACGAAGTGTGGAAAATGTTATACAAAAAATGGAAAATTCTTTTGAGACTGTTCGTGGACAAATCTCTAGAAAATATTACAAGTCTAAGATGAAGCTTATGATGAACAAATATAGATACAATTGCAAAAAAACAATCATTGAAGGAAAATATAGGACATGCTCCACTCTATCTCCAAAAAAATGTGGAGCATTGAAGGAAACTATGCATTCCGAAGAATATTTGACAAAGAGGAACAAAGGTATGAAAGCAAGAGATAATGTGAGGGCTCCATATACATTTGGTCGAGGCGGGTTGCAGGCCAAAAGAGACAAATTGACAGTAAGTGCTGCTTTTTGGTTGAATTTAAATTGTTATTTATTTTTGATTTGTTTATTGAATTGACTATGTTGAAACTTGACATTGTCTTTTAGGTGAAAAATAACAACAAAGAACCATGGGCATAAGATATTGTCCAGTATATGGCAACATTAAAGTCTTATAAATCTAACAGTAAGGTCAAGTGAAAATCTAGAGCGTCAACAAAGATTTCACAGACTTCAGTTGGAGTTGAAAGTAGCCCAGTAAGAGCCACTACAAATGATGTCAACTCGATTATTGGGTACCAACATGTAATGAGTTTCATACATGATCTTAGTGAGACAATTTCGTTGTTGGTTGCCTCTGTTAAGCCTATAGTTTTCGCATGGAATCAACATAATTCCACTGATTCAAGTGAGGTAAGGGGTTGTATTGATCTCATTTCTTCTCGTTTGAACATGTGTATGCCATTTCTTATTGCAAAACAATCTATTGTATCTCATTTATTCTTGTTTAACTAGTTTTTGTGCTTGTAAATTGAACTAGAAGTTGTAGGTTTTTGTGTGTTTCCACTCAGTCCAAGGTGTAAGAGTTGAAGGTTCATGGCAAAGCAATATCCATATTCAAGGTACCATAGCCTAAACCAAAGTCCAAAAAGATAAGGTTATAGCATAAAAATATTGTAGCATGTACACTTGTTCTTACTCTAGACCCTTCCTACAAACAACTCATGCATGTATTGCCTAGGAAATTAAGCTCTAAAACTAAGTAATTCAAGATGCATTTTAATTAGCACAAGCTCCTCATCATTGCAAATTGTAAATGATTTAGTAACCAGATAAATTGCATAAAAGGGCATTGGTAACCATTCTCAACAACACCCTTTAAGTTGTACGTGAGGCCACACAGAGAAATGTTAAATATAATGGCATGCGGGTTTATAGATACCCAACTCAACACACAGTCTGTTAAGGTTGAAATACAAATGAGAGTAGGTTCAAGGATACCTAGATCTAATACAACTATGAGAGGTTTAATGGATACTCAGCTCAAATAGGTTGGCCATAGCCAATATACTGCAATAATGAGTGGGTTTATGAATACCCAACTCAAAATAGGGTTGGCCCTATTCACAACACCATCCCTTGTCTCAATAGGATGCTTTGGAGAGAAGGATTTACATCACACCTTCCCCCCCTTAATGATGAATGTGGGCCATATAGTGAAGATATAATCCTTGTTGAATGTTATGTTTTCAACACTAACATGGGTTCACAATGTGGTGAAGGTGGGATTTTGAAGAGGTATAAAAAAAGGATCTATAGAAGCCTACTGATTGGATAAAGGTACAAAGGGGGGCACAAGTTGTATTTGATCGCAAAACCACAAGTGTAGTACATCTAGGAAATATCACCATCAAAGTGTGGAAGGAAGAGATCCATCGAAATATGTTTGATTCATCCGTAGAATCATATGTAAAATTAGTGGGACAGTCTTGTAGACCCTTGAATACATACTGCATCAAGGAAGGTCAAAAAGTACTTAGCTCCACCATGAGAAAAAGTGGTCATATGCTCAAAATGTAATTATGAACCCACTCCAATAAGTGAGAGGTGGGCCTTATATCACCATCAAATCAAGCATCCACCAGAAAACCACCAACCCTTGGAACATAAACAATGTCTCCAAATGTGGCATGGTCAATAATGAGATTATCACATCCTAGAATAAGTAAGGCCATGTTAACGCTTGAAACTAGAAGGTTTCCAAGGTAACTACAAAATATACACTGTTATCTCGTATAATCTCTCTTGTTTTTGGGTTAGTGCTAACCTTAGGGTGAAATCCTTATGCAACTTGGAAATGGAGTATGAGCCCTAGAGATCAAAGAATGTTGTGAAACTGAGAAAAGTACTTGCCATAATATAGAAAATCAGACCTGTAATATGCTATACAATGCAAAAAACAAGCAAGAATGCAGATTTACACCTTAGGATGAATTTCTTCTTTGGGCACGATGAAAGTTTGTTGTTAGAACATAAAAATATGTGCCTGAAAGTGAATATTTGTGTGTGGAAATACAAAAAATAATCCCATTTTGTGTTGAAGCTCTACTCAATAAAACATAAGAGATGTGGGTTGATTTCTTTTTGTCCAAGACTGAAGCTTGATTTTGTTGTTGGACACACCTACCACACTTAGAGGGGGGGGGGGGGTGAATGAGTGTGGGGCTCTTTTCTTTTTACAAAAACTTCCTCTTACACAAAACTCATTGGTTAACAATCACCTTTAACACATTACTTATTGTTGTCATTTATAACATGTTAGATGTGAATACATATCAACAACATATACCAACAATATATCATCAACAAGTCATCACCACAAGGAACACAAGATGTATGTACAATTTTTCTTTTTATTACGGACTACAATCCTTGGGATTTATCAACAACAATTGAATAGAGTACAACTCTACAAGAGCACCAAATCTATAATGCAAGAATCAACTTACATCCTCAGCACCAACTGAGATGAGACAACAATCCTCCACATATATCTATCTGTCACAGGTACATGACCTGTCAGTAGTGTAGCCCACGTGTGTACGCACCCTGGCTCACTACAACCCGTGTATGTATGCGGCCAATTTACAATGCAACATGCGTATACTTCTAAGCAACTAGGGTTTTGCTTTGCTTCACATACTAAGATCCTTTGCAATATGCAATCACATTTTCCTCTGTCTCTCATTGTCCAAACTGACCCACAACCAGTCACAACACATCCAAGATCTCCAATAGTCTACTCATGCTCCACAACCAATCAATATGAATGCTAACTCAATCATGTATAAACAACTAGTATACCATAGCAATCATATCACCACTGAATCACAAGAGTACTACTCACTTAATCAACCAATATAAATCACATCATAACAACCATACCAATAATTCCCTAAGCATTCACAACACAACAAGCAATAGTAACCATCAAGACAATAATGTAACCATACCAGAGTCTCAGTGAAAGATCTGAGCCCATAGAATGCATCTCTGGAACTTGCTTCAGTCTTCAATAGCCAATCATCAGCTCAAACACAAATCTCCATGATTTTATCCATTGTACGCACCCTGTCGCCATACAACCTGTGTATGTACGCGGCCTGGCCCATTACAACCCGCGTATACCTCAGAAACTAGGGTTTCTGAAGCTTTGAGACTTTTGCCATCAAGATCTTCGATATTGCCGAAACTTTGATGCATCCATGAGATCCTCCTCACACTCTCTTTCTCAAAATAGATCTTCAATCATGCTCAAGAGATCCACACCAAAGATGCTCTCACAAGAAGCTCTCCATAGATACTGCAAAAGATGTTTTTACAAGATACCATTGCTATCTTATTTATACTGTCATCCTCTAGGTCACTTGACCTATTTTCCTCATTTTAGGGTTNATCATTTAAATATTCCTTCTTGATTTTGTCTCCTTACTTTAATATTTGAATAATTCTTCTTGATTTTGTCACTTCACTTTATTATTTAAATAATAATTTCTTCTTCTCAAGCACTTTGAATTCTTTGACCTTATGGGGCTTCAAGCCATCATATGCGGGTCCTTCAACTTCGTAGGGCCATAACTCTCAAACCATGAGGATTTATGTGACATTCCACATACCACCAAAAATGGCATGACAAGAATTATCGATCTAGGATAGTTTCACCAACAAAATCACTGATCTTCATCTCTTTATTTCACATGTAGGTATGGGTTCTCTAGCCATACTTCTAGGATAAATCAACCATAAAGCGTCTTCCCAGTTTTGGAGTTCATCCATTTGTGCACCTTATCAACCATGATAAGACAATGATCAATCCAACTATGCATCATATATCAAGGAAACCACATCGATCCATCTTCATCATGTATCAATGACAACTCATTGATTCATCTTCATCTATGCATGACATCACATGCATCATATACTTGACATTTATCCATTCTCATCAAGGACAATACATATTACATCAATACATTGTTCATCAATCATCAATCGATCACTTGACATCAATCAATGACATCAATCAATCAAACCATTGGCATCAATGACAACATTATCCAGCAATCTCCCCCTTTGGCATTGATGGCAATACCAACATTGATGTCAACACCAATCATTGATGTCAACATGTAGACAAAGCATGCTCTACATCAATAGTGACTATCTCTCCCGATCAATAAACATCAATCACATCAATGTGACTATTTCTCCCCCTTTGACATCAATGGCAAAGGGCCATTCTCCCCTTGGGGCTGCTCCCCCTGTCTGAATTCCTTTGTTCTTCCTCTGAATAATCTCTCCCCTTTTGAACAAGGGATATCACTCTGATGTAATACTGAAGATACATCGCTCATACTCCCTCTGTGACCATCGCTCCCCCTGGAACTATGCCTCTGTGCTCTTTCTTCAAGTATAGGGCTCTTTTCTCCTCCTAGAACCATGGGAAGAAGAATGACCCCTCCTATGGGTATGTCTCCCCCTATCTTCTCTGCAAGATGAACAATATGCTACCATATGACGATCCTTGGACCTGTTCATGCATCAAACTCATGCGATACCAACCATCATGAAACAAAAGATATGTCAACAACAAAATAGAGAATCATGAGTAGAACATCACCCAAGTACATCATGTACTGATTTTGTGCCCTTCATGCACAACACCCATGTACATCAACCATGTATATCAATACCATACAATGTGCCATAAGATTTCATCAATGGAATGTATCAACCATATGCCAACATGTGCATCTACCAACATGCCAACCATGTGCATCTACCAATATGCCAAACAGTTGTCATATCACTCGTGATATGTCTCCATCATGAACCAGGTACCATAACCATGTATCTCAAACAAATACCAATTGTTGTGCCAATCAAGTAATACCAATGGTGTACTATCATCAAGCATATGTCATACATGTACATCAACATGTATCACTACTTGTACCAAGCAAGTATGTCAACCTTGCACCTATACCACAACATGATGAATCCTCATACATGTATGCCAAGTCCTCCATAAAACATGTGCCAATCAAACCTCTACCAATGTACCAATCATGCATCAATGATGTACAACATGATCACCTCATCAACTTACCAACCACATGTCTCAATATGTAGCCCATCCATATGCCAAATGCATGCATCAAGTTTTCCAACAAGTAAGCTTCCAATAAGATATATCAGTGAAACTCAAAATATGTACTAGCCATGTACACCAACAGATTATCATCAATCCTCCATTCACTACAACAAATACTAAGCATCCAACAACACATGTGTTAGTAGTATGCTTCAATAGACCAATGACATCTCTAGATAGCATCGTCAAGATGTATCACATGACCAAGGTGCCATAACTTCACTGCAATAACCAACATTGTTCTTCAACATAAAATGCATCAATCCATACTCATGGGTTAGTGCCATGCATCCAAGCTTAGCCTTTCATTATTTTTTATCATCATGTTACATAATCAAATATAGAATCATGAGAACCTGCAACAAACAGTGTTAGAACCTGCGACAAACCTGCAACTTCTTGATCCATATTCATCGATTGGTTTCCACTTGACATCTATCATTCTCATCAAGGACAATACATATAACATCAATACATTGTTCATCAATCATCAATCAATCACTTGGCATCAATCAATCAAGCCATTGGCATCAATGACACCATGATCCAACAATAATATAGGGGGAGAAATACCTATAGGGGGATTCATTCTTCTTCCCATGGTTCTAGGAGGAGAAAAGAGCCCTATACTTGAAGAAAGAGAACATAGGCATAGTTCCAGGGTGAGCGATGGTCACAGAGGGAGTATGAGCGATGCATCTTCAACATTACATCAGAGTGATATCCCTTGTTCAAAAGGGGAGATATTATTCAGAGGAAGATCAAAGGCATTCAGACAGGGTAAGCAGCCCCAATGAGAGTTCAAGCAGGGGGAGAAACCCCAAAGGGAGAATGGCCCTTTGCCATTGATGTCAAAGGGGGAGAAATAGTCACATTGATGTGATTGATGTTTATTGATGGGGGGATATAGTCACATTGATATAATTGATGACTATTGATGTAGAGCATGCTTTGTCTACATGTTGAAATCAATGATTGGTGTTGACATCAATGTTGGTATTGCCATCAATGCCAAAGGGGG
>SNQJ01S0074128.1:14405-26281 GCA_010110895.2 Picea sitchensis | reverse complement strand
TGGTGTCTTTGCATACTTGGAAACTCTAAGTCACAACATTGCACTACTTTTAACATTTTTTATTATATATATGGTCATCTTGCAATTCGTTTGAATTGCAATATTATATGTTTTAATTTGCTTTTATGTCAGATTACTTTAGTTTTTTTATCATGATCATGCTAGAATCAATCTTTTATCTTTTATTTTATGTTTTAATTTAAGTTTAATACTAAGTTATTTAATGTTTTAATTTAAGTTTAATACTATGTTTATTTCTGACTTACACAATTAATTTATGGTAAATCGTATCAACTAAATCTACTTGGAGTGAAACCAATCTAAGGGGTTGAGTTTGGAATCGATTTTTTAATAGCTCTGTGATTTAGCCCCCCGCGCTATGTCATCTGAGGCATAGAACCCTGGGTGGGGCCCATAGGCCTACCCCCTCCTGCTCCCCAACTCCTATCTTGTGCCCTTTTTCAGGTCTCCTCTTTCAGGCTCCCACGCTCCACTTTCCAGACATACACTACTCTCTCCCAGGTGAGGCATATGTGCCTTCCACGTGATCGGGACACATGGAGGCCTCTGACTTGGAGGATGTGGACTACGAGGCCTCCCCCCCAGGCCACTTTGCCTTCATGTCTGAAGGAGAGTTCTTGGACTCACTCCATAACTCTCGCCCGACTCCTCACACACCCCTACATTCACTGTTACCATGTGGCTCTGGCTGTCTCAAGCATGTCTCTCCCTCCCCTTCGCATGGAATCCCATCATGCTCACAGTCCCCCTCCCCCTACAATATTCCCTCTTCCTCTATCATACCTGCATCTTCTCCTCCCTAAGGAAAGGTTTTTACCTCTGTGATCACACAAACGAAGGAAGAGAAGGGTGCATCTGACAACGATGTCCTGACTCGGAAATTCTCATCCCAGTGTATCAAGGAAAAAAGGGGCTAGGTGAAAATGGTTGTAGGAGATGACATTCCCCTCAACAACGTCCCCCAACTCATGGGGAAGACTCTGGTTGGAAGGTTTAATAGAAAATATCTGGGAGAAAAGGCCCTAATAGGCTGGATGCATAACCATTAGAAACCCTTAATTGGTTATGTCCCTAAGATACACATCATATCCAGAAGTTGGATCTCCTTCTCTTTTCTTTCGAATGATGACTGCGAATAAATTCACAGGCAAATCTAGTCTTAGGGCCCGTCTGGTTTGTCCCTGAAACCCTGAATTGTGGACTTCGACCCCCTTAAGGAATCTATGACGGTAATGGAAGTGTGGGAAATCTTGCTTGAATTGCCTCTATCCTTTTGGTGCAAGGAAGCGTTAGAATCCATTGGTAACAAATTAGTCTCATTTGTGAAACTCGAACCCAACTGGGATTCGAAAAAAGACCGCAGGTGGTCTTGGATTTTGGTCAAAGTGGACGTAAGAGAAGGTTTAGTAGGCAACATTGACCCGATTTTTGCTGGAATTACCTTGAACCAGAAGGTAGACTATTGGAGACTACCCTTCAGGTTCCATGACTTCCGTGAAATTGGTCACATACGTTCTTAATGTTCCAGAATTGCTCCGCTGCAACAACCTCATGCCGGTAAGTGGAAAACCAAGTCTACAATAAAAAACCAGGAATCAGTGGAGGTCGGCTCGGTGGAAGGCAATAATGAAGCATGTCCCCTGGATATCGATAAAGGGGTACTCTCCAGTAAAGCGATAGGCAACTTGGTTACCCAAGCCCCTGCTTCACGTATGCATCCCAAGTCCCCTTCTCCACCTTTTCCTTCTGTTTTGGTGTTGGATACTTCTTTTCCCTCAAGTCCCCTCCTTCTCCTAGGTCCTCTCTTTCCCTTGAAAAACCCCTTTCCTTCTCCCCTCCCTTAGCTCAACCAAAAATTCCAGTACATGAAGCTGAATTCACGAGAGTTCCTCCTNNNNCTTCCTTCCTGCCTTGAAGCACCCCTTTCTCCTCAGGGTAACATATATGCCTTGAGGTCTAAATCTCGGGAGAGCGCCCCTTCTTTTGGAGGTTTGTCTCTTGACCCCCCCTCTCTCGCTCATGCATGCATAAAATCCTTCATCTCGAAAGCAAAAGAGAGAGAAACTGTGGAAATTCGCAAAGGCACCCAAGTAACCATCACATGGGCCCTTAGAGCAGGAAAATCCCCTTTGACAAGGGCAAAATGATATTCCTCTCTTTCAATGCACATGGGGTAGGGGGTGCCCCTAAGAAGTTATCCCTCAAAATACTTCTCCTCAGCCTAAAATTGGACATCATCCTCATCCAAGAGACAATGTGCTATGGTGAGAAAGCCAGAGAAACCTTTAGTCCTTGGCTTTGGAATTGGTCCTTTAGCACAATCGATGCCTCAGTTCTATGAGGAGGTCTGTTCACTAGATGGAGCCCAAATTTCCAAGCTTTGTCATATTTTACAACTTGATCTACAATTTCAATCAAGTTAAAACACAAGAAAAACAATTTAACCTTCTCGGTGGTGAACATTTACGGTCCTTATTATGATAGGACCTCCTTTTGGGAGGATTTGGTCTCTACATGCGTTTTTCATGACCCTTTTCTGGTGGCCNTTCCCTGTGGGAGGTTTGGGGTGCACATGCTAGGGTTGACAGGCAAAGTGGTTTTTTTCAATCCTTTTTTGAGAAGGCCAACCTGGTGGACATTGAACCTGTAAAGCTATCCCCTACTTGGAGGAATTTCAGAATCAGGGATGAGGAAGTTGCAAATATATTGGATTGTTTCTTGGTATCCGAAGCCCTACTGAACTTGGGCTCAAATTTTAGATCAGGGGTAGTGGTGGGAGGCATTTCAGACCACTGACTCGTCACATTGCAATGTACCTCGGGTTTTGAGTCCCCCCCCCGTCACCCCTTAAATTCTACCAATCTTGGTTGGAAGAGGAAGATTTCAAGAATACGGTCCTTTCCTCATGGGCCAAGCTTTCCCCTCTAAATCATGCTCCACTCATGGTGCACTTTGCAACATATCTCAAAAATTTGAAAAACGCCATAAAAAATTGGCTCCCTTTATGGAAGTCCAAGAGGTCCTGATTCATTTGGGACACTAAAGATAGATTAGTCGAGGTCCTTAGAAACTTGGAGTAATCTTAACAAAATTAAGAGAATTGGAGGATAAACATGCCAAGTGGCTCAAGACAGAGGAACAAGAATGGTGTATCAATAGTAGGTCTCTTTGGATAAAAGAAGGAGATAATAACATAAAGTTTTTTCACCAATTTGTGAACTATTAAAGAAACCTCAACACAAACTGGGAAATCAAATATGAACAAGGGAATGTGGTTGTATCCTTTGAGGACAAGGTGAAGCTCGAGGTAAATTTCTTCAGCAATATCTTTTCAGCCTCCCCCAGATGCCCCATACAAGAAATCCTGAAGGTAGTGGGAAAAATATCTACCACCTTCCCCGAAGAAATGAACCTATCCTTAGAGGAAGAAGTGTCAGAACAAGAACTAAATGCGGCATTGTTCTCCATGAAGAATGGAGAAATCCCAGGCCCAGACGGAGTTACGGTGGAATTCTTCAAAGATTTTTATGACCTTCTAAAAAATGATTTGCTTCTAGTGGTAAGAGAATGACAAAAGGAAGGAATAATTCATGGTCCTCTTAACGCCACCTTCCTATGTCTTATCCAAAGAAACAATGCCCTTCTTCCTTTGAAGATTACAGATTGATCGCCTGTTTCAATTCCATCTACAAAGTAAATACAAAGATTATCTTTAGGATACTTAGATCGATGTTAAGTGAAAGCATTGGGGAAGAACAATTTGGATTCCTCCATAAGTGCTCCACTATGTCAAGAAAAGAAATCTCAAGGCATCCATACTAAAATTGGATCTCTCCAAAGTCTATGACCGAGTAAACTAGACTTTCCTGTGCCTAGTCCTTATCCAATGGGCATGAGCTTAAAAACTGTCAGTTGGATAATGGGATGCATCCAAAGTGCCTCCTATGCCATCCTTATCAATGGTGCCCCATCCAGTTTCTTCAAAGCCTCCAAAGGTCTCCATCAGGGTTTCCCCCTTTCCCTGTTTCTTTTCTTGATCATAGCATAAGCACTTGGTTATTTGATAAAGGAGGCAAGGTCTAAGGGTCTCTTAAGAGGAATTACAGTCTTTGAATCAAAATCAATAACCAAACTTTTATTCGTAGATGATATATTCTGCATCTTTTTTGGCTCTCCTAGAAACCTGAATGGCTTTAAGGATATTTTAAGCCTCTTTTGCAAAGACATGGGAATGAAAATAAACATGGAAAAGTCATGTCTACTTCTTAATCACTGCAAAAATGAACAAGAGGCCTCCATTTCCAATACTTTTCCCACCCTAAGGAAACCTCTCTATGAAGGACTCAAGTATCTGGGTTTTAACTTAAAACCACACAATTATAGAAAATAAGACTGGGGCTGGTTAATAAGAAAATTTGAGGCCCACATAGCCGTCTAGGTCAACAGATTCATCTCTAGAAGAAGAAGACTAGTATTATTTAAAGCAGTCCTAGAAGGAATTCTTGTTTACTGGAATTCAATAGTTGAAATCCCTTAGGGAGTTCTGGATCATATTCACTGCCTAAGTTTTCATCTTCTATGGAAGGGACAAAATATTATTGGAGGAACCCATTTGGTCAAATGGAACTCAATCGTTGCACCTAAAGAAATGGGTCGCTGGGGTATAAAAAACTTAATACTTTTTGCTCGAGCCGTGGCGAGAAGGAACCTATGGCATCTAACCCTAGGCAACACACTATGGGTAAGAGTTATGAACTCCAAGTATTTTCCTACTTTGTCTATATCTGAATGGTTATGAGAACCTATGAAATCTTCCAAAGGCTCAATTGTCTAGAAATCACTTGTGCAAGCTTTCCCCCTTGTTGGCAATTGGACTGTATGCCGCATTGGAAATGAGGAAAAGGTGAGGCTGGGAGAAGATCTGTGGCTGGGTGCTAGAAACAATTACAAACTCTCCCATCCCTTTCTTTTATTCCTCAAAGACAAAAACATTTGCTTCTTGAGCGACCTCAACATTAGTTTTCCCAAATTCGAGAAAGAAGGGAATGGAAGAACGCAGACTCCATAAATCTTCCCCTAGAACTATGAGACAAATGGAACTCCTTCATATCCCTCTTAAGTGAAAACTTCATTTCCCCGGATAGAGATTCTGAGGACTCCCTCTTTTGGTCAAAAAACCACAGAATGACTCTTACTCGGTCAATTTGGGCTATAAATCCTGGCTAGAAGAAAACTATGTGACACACTCGAAGTGGTGGTGGAAGCCCTTGTGGAAAACCAAAGCTCCTCCCATATGTAAATTGCCGCTTTGGCTAGCACTAAACAATAAACTGTTGACATGGGGCAACTGCCTTAGGAGAGGATGGTGCGGACCTAGCAGATGTCCTTTGTGCAACGAAAATAATGAAACCATTACTCGCCTTTTTATCTCATGTCCCTATGCAAGAAAGGTTGCACAGATCATAAAAGACCAGTTAAAAACTAAGGCCATTTGGGACTAGGGATCTATTGAAGACTGTTTTAGAACCTGGATTCAAGACATAACATCAACCTTGTATGCAGGTCTTCCATGAATCATGATCTCAAACATTTGGTGGGCAAGAAACAAAGTTTTTTTTAAAGATAAGATTGTTCCCCAGAAGTGACTACGACAATTTCGATTAGTCAGGCTGAAGAATTCAAGATAGAGCTCAGGGAAAGCAAACATTGTTTTATAGTCCCTCTCCCATCAATTACACCGTCCCTTGGGGATTTTTCGATGGGGCTAGCCATTGACATCATTCCTCATGCAGAGTTGGGGTGGTTATGTTCATTAGTCACAACCACTACATCCATATCAGATATGCGCCAATAGGCGGAACAAACAATCGAGCCAAACTGATAGCACTTTGGACTCTTATGGAAATTAGCAAAGAAAAAAAATCTAACAAAGATATAAGTGTTCGGTGATTTCAAGCTGGTGATCGACTGGGCAAGGGGCCTCAACAACATCCATAATCCCAAGTTGGCATCACTACTAAGAGACATCAAGCTCACTTTCAAAGATTTCAAATGAATTTCCTTTCAACACATTATGAGGGAGCTAAACACAAAGGCAGATGAACTCTCCGAGGAAACCCCGCAGCTGTAAAAAGGAGCTTTCGTATTTTACGAGTTCTTTGAAGGAACAAAAACTGAGGCAATGAAAATTTGCCTCTGAAGAATGCTTGTTTTTCATTTTTTTGGAAGGCTGTAAATGTATCTTTGAACATATGGAATAGTTTGTAGAGATATTTTGTAAAAGGTCTTAAAAGGCTTGTTTATGCAGTAGAAGATGTATAGGCAGTATATAATTGGAAGGAAGCCTACCAAGGCTGGACATGAAAGAAAACAAAATGTATATTCCTTTATGAATATAACAATTTTTTTTCTTATGGATTTTTTTTTTTTGGTAGATAATAAATTATTCATATCATTATATAATTGGACATTTACTACTAAACTTGTAGTAAATATAATGATTATGCAACTACTAAACATTATATCAATACACTACCAATTTACATAAATCAATGAATCAAAATGACTAAATATACTACTAGTTGATGACAATAACTGACACAAATGACTAAATTTAGTACTTGTTGACGACAATAAATGACTACCACAACTAAATAAATGACCAGTTAATGACAATCAATGACTACAACAATGACTAAATATACTACCAATGTATGGAAATTAGAGAATAAAAATGACTAAATATACTACTTGTTGACGAAAAATGATGATTACAATGACTAAATATACTACCCGCCGACGAAAAATGATAATTACAATGACTAAATATACTACCAGTTGACGGAAATAAACGATACAAATGACTAAATTTATTACTTGTTGACGACAATAATGGACTACCACGACCAAATAAATGACTAGTGAACAACAATTAATGACTAAAACAATGACTAAAGTTACCACCAAAATGATCAACCAAAACAACCAATAAATGACAAAAAAAAATTTAGTCATATATTTGGTCACGTTATATATATCTCACAATATACTACTAGTATTCACGTGACTAAACTAAGTCATTTATATGCAATTTTTAGTCATTTTTTAGTCATAGATTTGTCTTTTTCTACTAGTGTATGATGGAAATCGACAAAGTTCTCTGTGACTAACGAGGTGTAAATATGATTCCCAATTTGTTATGTGTCACTTAGCACTCGATCACTTAATTTATCAACCCAGGGTTCAATTTGTTCTTGTGAGGCACTTGGTGCAGTATAAACATAAATAGAAATTTCACCAAGTTATTGGAAAAAGGCCAACTAAAGTAAACCATGCATGAATAAAAGGAAAACATAAAAAGGCAAAGTCACAGTGTTATAACCCCCAACCCAACTGGTGATACCTCTTAGGGTAAGATCTTTGAGCTCTCATAACCTTACACCCTCGTGTGCTCACCTAGTGGGGTCACAGATACAGTGATTTCACAACACACCAAAGCAAAGCAAAGAAAAGAAAACTATTTATTTTACTTTAATTCACACGTTAAAATATCAGAAATGGAACCATTGCTTGGTTAATATGCTAGAACTAGATTAGCAGTTCATATAATTCCCCATATGACAATTTTTTTAATGGTATTCCAAGTATTGTTGTAAATATATAATGCAAGCACAGATTTGGTAGATAATATTAATATAAGCGAAAGTTGATAAAGGAATCGATAATCTGCATCTATCTAAGTCCTAGCATATTTTAACCATCATTCTGTAGCATAGCACATGTGGCCATTATGCAGCCCGTGGCTATTCTACAGCCTAGGTCTAAAACAAAAGTGGATTAAATTTTAATCAACAATAAACTAACAAATATCTATAAATCAACATTAATATATATACAACACAAGACCATACCTATGAATGGGCCCTATATCACTAGTAGGGTTGTGCTCGCACCTTCTAAATAACCAAAATAATGCAAGCAAATTGATACTCAAAGCATAACAATGACACACACACACACACACACACAAGTAATGACCAAAGAAACAATGGAAAAACTTCAATTGCCTGGTTTGCGACCGACCCCTACAGTCCTTCAACTAGCAGATAGATCTACAGTAAAACTCGAGGGGATGTTGGAAGATATAATTGTTTCTATAGACTCGTGGAAGTACCCAACTAACTTTATGGTCCTGCAACCAAAGGCCAGCCTAGGAGGTTACCCACTGATCCTGGGAAGACCCTGGTTGGCCACCGTTGATGCATACATCGCCTGTAGGTCAAGAAATATGACCATCTCCCTTGGGAATTCCACCAAAAAGCTGAACCTCTATCCTCCTGCTAAGCCTTCCATCGACCTAGAAAATTCCCCTTGAATTGAAGGCAGTGACAAGGAATCTACACAGCCTTTGTTGACTCTTGACCAAGCATCAACCTTTATACATGATACTGAGGATGATTTTATTTGCACTTACATAGCACATCCTCATACAACCAACCATCCAACTTTTGAGCACATCTTAGGGGACCACTTCTAGGAAACCTATTCACCAACTGAATCGACACAACCACTAGATGAATTAATTCCTGTAAATTCTATCTCTGAGGACAAAACCTTAGCTGTCGAGATATACCCCGAGAAAACCTTAAACATCAATGCTAAACTAGACTCCTCTCGACAAAAGCAACTCGCTGAAATGTGGAGAAAACATAGTCCCGCTTTTGCTTGGGACTATAATGACATGAAGGGAATCCACCCTAACCTATGTACACATCACATTTATATTAAGGAGGATTCACGACCTATTCGACAACCTCAACGAAGAATGAACCCGACTTTGAGGCACATAGTTAAGGGAGAGCTCCAAAAACTGTTGGATGTAAACTTTATTTACCCTATCTCCGACAGTAAGTGGGTCTCACCCTTGGTTATTATGCCGAAAAAGAATGGAAAATGACGTATCTGTGTCTACTACAAGGAACTAAATAGGGATACCTTGAAATATTACTTCCCACTGCTATTCATTGATCAAGTTTTGGATACCTTGGAAGGGAAGAAGTTCTTCTCTTTCCTCAATGGGTTCAAGGGTTACAATCAGACACAAATCACCCTTGAGGACCAAGAAAAAATCACTTTCACCTACTCATGGGGAAATTATGCTTACCGAGTACTACCATTTGGATTGTGTAACGCTCTGACTACATTCCAAAGGGTTGTCCTAGGAATATTTTCTGACTTGACAAATGATTTTGTGGAAATCTATATGGATGACTCCATCGTATATGGAGATACCTTTCATGAAGCCTTAGACAATTTAGAAAAGGTATATATTAGATGTCAAGAGACCAACCTCTCTCTCAACAATGATAAATGCCACATGCTTCATACCAAGGGGGTTGTATTAGGATACCACATATCACCTGCATAAATCCAAGTGGATCTCACCAAGATAGAGGTCATTTGCGGGCTTCCAGTGCCCACAACCGAGAAGGATGTCTGCAGCTTCCTAGGGCATGCAGGACACTACTGAAGATTTATTGAAAATTTTACAAAGATATCATCACCCCTATTCCAACTACTCACAAAGACTACAAAATTTTCCTAGAATGGCTAGTGCCAGACTGCATTTGAAACTCCGAAAGAAAAATTATCTGTCGCACCAATCTTGTGAGGTACCAATTGGTCCCTACCTTTCCATATCTTTACAAATTCCTCAGACACAACCATTGAATCTCTTCTAGGGAAGAAAGAGGAGTAATGACCATATACCATCTATTACGTCAATAAGAACCTTACCCCCACTGAAAATAACTATACCATAACTGAATGCTATTAACAAGTTTCGTCATTATATCACAAGGTATTTTGGCTTTATACACACCGACCACTATGCCATCCATTACCTCATGAAAAAACCTATCACCAATGGCAGGGTGACCAGGTGGTTTCTCTTGCTACAAGAATTCAACATTTCAATCATTGATAAACTAGGGAGGGAGAATATAGTCGTCGACTTCCTCTCCAGAATCACCAATGATGGAGAAGCCTTACCTTTAGAGGGCACTTTCCCAGATGAACACTTGTTTTCTTTATCCACTAACACACTGTGGTTTGTAGATATTGCTAACTACTTGGTCGCAGGGAGACTTCCGCAACATTTGTCACCAAAAGAACGTCAAAAGGTCATCTAACAGGCTGCAACATATTCCTAGATCGAAGGAAACCTCTTTCGTATCGGGAAAGTTCACATCATCCAACACTGTGTTCGGGAAGATGAAACTTATGACATCCTGAAAGCATGTCATGATGAACCTTGCGGAGGGCACTTCGCAGATAAGAGAATCACAAACAAACTATTACACCTAGGATACTATTGGCCGACCATCTTTAGGGATGCCAAGCAATACATCATGAGTTGTGAAAAGTGTCAGATGATGGGACAACCTGTGAAATCAGATGAGATGTCACTCCAGCCTCAGATTTAGATAGAGCCCTTAACTTCGTGGAACCCATTAACCCACCATCAAATCAAAAGGTGTACATTCTGGTGTGCCCCGACTATGTAACTAAATGGGTTGAAGCTTCCAAAGGCCATAGAGGAAGCAATGGATAACTTCTTATATGAATATATTTTCGTCTGCTATGGGGTTCCTCGATAGATTATCACTAACCAAGGGACCCAGTTCACTTCACGACTCATCTAGTCCATTACAGAGTAATTTAATATACAACACTAGATGTCTACCCCATACCACCCTCAAGCAAACGAGCAAGTGGAAGTCACAAACATGGTACTAGAGGCCATCATGACCAAAATCATTCAACAACATCACAGGGATTGGGCCGACAGACTCCTAGAGGCTATGTGGGCCTACAAAACCACCTGGAGAAACACCACAGGATTCACTCTCTATGAGCTAGTGTACATGAAACATCTACATTACAAATGAGCTTGGATATCTCGAAAGCCCAAAAAAAAGCACTTGAACAGATTAATGAGCTTGACGAGATTCATCAGGCTGCAATACATCAAATTGCTTTAGTCCAACAAAAGAGGGCTAAATGGCATGAAAAATTCATAAAAAAGAAGAAATTAAGGGAAGGAGACTAGGCCCTTCTATTTGAATCACAATACAAAGAATTCAAAGACAAATTTCACACTCATTGGCTAGGTCCATATGATATCGACACCATTTACAAGAATGGATCTGTCAGACTCCGCACCATCAAGGAAGCAATAATACCACTAATGACAAATGGTCATCGGCTGAGAATGTATCNGAGAGCCTGGTTCCAGGCGCTACTGGCCTTGGTGATATTAGAAAACCAATCACTGGTTGATATCATCAGGTAAAAAAAAAAAATGGCTGTGGAAACCCCTTCAGAGAGAGAGAGAGAACCTGGTTCCAGGCGCTACTGGCCTTGGTGATATTAGAAAACCAATCACTGGTTGATATCATCAGGTAAAAAAAAAAATGGCTGTGAAAACCCCTTCAGAGGCGTAGTTAGACAAACTGTTGTCTGAAAACCAGGCTTCTGGCAGGCAAAGTTCAAGAAAGAAAAATAAAAATAAAGTGTCCATTGATAGAGCTCATGATTACATTTTCAGTTATGTGATATTTTTATTTAGAAAAATGCAAATGTATTGACATATTTTACAAGTGTTGCATTAATAATTGGGATATACCAGTTTCATGATTCTGCAGGATTGCAAGGAAACCTACCATTTCCAATCATACTAACACAATTGGTAGAAGAATTCAAGGCTTAAAGGGCAATCAAGCTACATCAGAAGTCACAAGATCCTAGTAGCAGGGCACTTGAAACACACACACACACACACACACACACACACA
>SNQJ01S0074127.1:0-13444 GCA_010110895.2 Picea sitchensis | reverse complement strand
TGAAGTCCACAATTATACCCAACAATAATATAACTATTGCAACAAAGTGGAAGTGCATACTTGGTTAAGAAAGATCAAGTTAGAATTCATTTTGCAAAAGATGCACATTCAAACTAAAACATCTAGAACCTGGACTAAAAACATATGACATTTTTTTTTAAGTAGGATCATTTTAATTCATGAATTACTTGTTCCACCATACCTATGTGTGTGGTACACGAAACAATAAAGTTGTTTCTACTATTACGTCAGTGGCAAAAACTGACACTGAATCATTTGTTCATATCGAGGGTCTACGATTCAAGTGTAGCAACTACAAACATCATATAATTTGATATAGAAAACAAAACACACATGATAAACTATATATATATAATGAATGAAAAACATAGAGACGATCAATACATTATTCTCTTCCATGAAACTTCCATCTCTAGTGGCCTCCATCAATCCATAACAATCCATAACAAGCATGCCCACAACTTGAGCATCTATGAGGGTCAAATGAACTATGATGAGAGCGCTTATTATGTCCATGTGCCCTCTCTTGGCCATACTATATTTTTCACGCTTTACCATTATAAAGTTTCTATATTTTTTCACTCTTAATTTTTATTTCACTTTTATACGTTTACTTTTTACTTTTTGTGCTTTGTTAATCCTCATCATGCTATACATCTGTGCTTTAGGTTAGTTTATCCTCACCCAAACATAATACGATTGGAATCGTAATTACATTGTGGTAATTTCATTTAATTTATTAAAATAATGTTTAACAATAATAACAAATAATATGAAAAGAAAATATAAGGCAACAAAAAAATATTAAAGTATGTAGATTTTTTAAAGAATTAAAGTATGGAGTTTTTGAAACATCCAACATTTCTAATGAACACTCCACCCATCATCAAGGACTTGACACCTCATCAATTTATCTACTAATAAAGTAGATATGTTTTATCCAATAATTTAATTTTGACAATCAAAATAATATAAAACTAATAATAGTTGTTTTGCTTCATAAATTTTCTCAAGACAATTCACACTTTATGTCAACATGTAAGTATGTTTTAAAATATATTTATATTCATACTTTAATATGTTTTAAATTATTTTTAAAATAAATATAGTACAAGCTATATCATCATATGTTCAACAATTTTGAATAATATTTCTCTCAATTTTCATTTTCATAAAATATTCTAGCTTTGTAACTTATCCTTATCCCAATTTTACTTAATATCTCCTCTAATTTTTACTTTCATAATATTTTTTATTTAATATTTTTTTTCACTTTATCTTCATCTTCATCTTCATCTTCATCTTCACCCTATCCTCATATTACGAGGATGAAAATCAAAATAACTTAAATAGAAAGATATTAATTGAAACATAATATGATTCACCTAATATCTCCTCAACTTTTTTTTTTCATAAAAAAATTAAATAAAAATTTATTAAAAAAATATCATATCAACTTATCTATTAATAAAATAATTATAACTATACTTAACAATAAAACAAACAATGTATTTAAGCATCTAACTAACTTATTTAAATTTTATAAATTAATTAAATTTTGACTACGAGTATAAGATTAATAACATTTGTTTTATTTCAAAATTATCCATACATTTCGTGTAAACATGTACAAACATTTCAAAATACCTTTTTGTTAACACTTCAATACGTTTCACGTTACTGTTGAAATAAAATAGAGTACAAACTTTATCATCATGTTTCCAACATTGAAATTAAATATAGTACAGGATTTATCATCATCATGTTTCCAACAACCATACATTTCATAATCTAAATTATTAGGAGGGAATTTATTTTACAAGTGAAATTATTCATACCTCCCATAAAAATCTCATTTTTTAACAAGAAAAAATTGCTCGAGTTTATAATTAATATAAATCCATTTACAATGCAAGCTGCCATGAGCGCAAAACTAGAAAACCATAAAAACAGCACACTAGTAGTGAGGACTGATAGCAGTTAGAAAGCAGCCGGTCAAAAAAGGCCAAACTGTCTGTAGAAAAAGAGAGGAGAGACATCAAAACGGGCAGCCTGTACAATCCTGTCACTAAGCCAAAACTATGAGGCCTCCGTTCATCCTTCAAAAATATTAAAGGAGGAGATGGAGCTCTCTAATCCATTATCACAATGGTAGACGAAGAGTTTCCCAACCTCCTCGCTAAGGGTTCTCTTAGAGAGTGAATCAGCCTCCCTATTATGCCTTCTGGAAATGTGAAGGAAGTTGATGTCGGTGAAACCAAAGGAAAGGTCCAGCGTTTTATCCATCCAACCTTCAATATGGACCGAGTGTAGCTTGCTTTTCTGGTTAATCCAGTCAATGATTACTCTCGAGTCACCAAAAACAAGAATATGGTTGATAGACCAGAAAGAAGCTAAAGTGAGGGTGACCCACAATCCCAAGAGTTCAGCTTTAGTATTTGTACCCTCCCCGCAGTTTAGGAACCACTTTGTGATCCTCTTCGGATGCGTTTTAAAAAAACCTCCAGCCCCGCAGCAAAGTCCAGTGGACATAGCAGCACTGTCGAAGCATGCAAGTGTGTGGCCGCCTACCAATGTAAAATCACATGCTTTGTGTGGTATGGACTTAATCGAAGAGGGCTGCGAGTGGAAGGTGGACAACGCTGTACAGGAAGGTGGTCGATCCTGAAAGTCGCTTTGTTTCGCTCTGCCCAAAGTTGCCAGCAGGCATCGGCAGCCAAAGACGGTAGGGCGGATTTGTTGGAAAGCCAGAAGGTAAAACAGTCCGATAGATTGGATCCACTCCAGGAGACCGTAATTGAAAAATGAGAGAGCAAGCGTTTCCAAACCTCCTTTGTGAATAGGGAGTGCCCCAGCAGATGGCTTGTATCCTCCGAAGAAAGTCTGCAAAGAAGGCAGATGCCAGGACCCTCGCCCCTGTGTCTGAGCACGTCCCAGGCGAGAATTTTCCCGGTGCCCGCTAACCAGATGAAAAGCTTCAGTTTGAGTGGGATCACCCAATCCCAAATCTGGCGAAGCCACGAGCAATCAGCAACCAGTCTCTGCTGATGAAGGAGCGCATCATAAATATTTTTAACCGAGCAGGAGCCCGAGGCATCCCCTCCGGCCCATAAAAGAATATCCGGTGTAATTGAAAGAGAGATGCCGGCTCTCTTGAAGGTTCATGAATTTGATCTATGATTGGTTTCTAAATTATTAGGAGGGGATTTATTTTATAAGGGAAATTATTCATACCTCTCATAAAAATCTCTTAAATGTTCATGAATTTGATTTACGATTGGTTTCAAAGGGTTTAGGTTTTTTTTTTACAAACATGTATTTTACATATGGATATTAAATATACACATGGATACTATATATATATCAACAATAACATATCCTCAAATTGTATTTGACATATGGATACTAAATACACATGTCAACAATGGTATGTGGAGGTGGATCCCACCCTCATTTATGTAATATGTTTTCTCTATTATTTCACGCATGTTGTTGGAACCACATAGAGAGCATCAATGAAAATCCTGATCCAAACAACAGCACCACGGTAAAGCTAATTTTACCAAGGACAGAAAAGCATCATGATCAGAGTTTAACCAACCTTTTAATCTTAGCCTCCCGCTGCTCAATGATTTGTTTGATGAATGGTAATTCATAAGGCAGCTCCTACCATAAGTTTTTAGCTTCATTTAGCATTGCAGAAAATACAACTTCAAATCTAGTTGGCCAGTGATTGTCCGCTTCATCCTCCATCATTTCAGCGTGTTTTTTTAAGAATTCAATACCTGCGAGATATTTATAAATTATTTAAAATTGTAAACATTTTTTTTGTTTGCTATTTTAAATCGTTGTATTTATGGGCATTTTAGCAGTCAAAATTATTTGACAAGTCTAAATCACACCTACCCTTAAAATGATTGAATTTTTTTTCCAACAAATTTAAAACGAGTGAGTTAACATCATAGAATACCTTAACAAAGTACTCCATCACCAACTTAAAACTATAAATATGAATCATATAGATATTTTTACACAAAACAGAACAGAGTATACCATATTTTTATTTAACTTAAAACTATAAATATGAATCATATAGCTATTTTTACACAAAACAGAACAGAGTATACCATATTTTTATTTAAATCTGGTATCCAATAAATCTGAAGGTATCCAATCTGAAGGTATCCAAACATAAGTGAATCTGAAGGTATCCAATAAAAATGAAAAAAAAAGAAGTGAAATTAATCCGTTGGCACGATGTTGAAAACATTTAAATTATTTTCTACCAAATGCAGGAGAATAAGCAGACCAGTCTCTTTATCAGACTGATTAGAAAGGGAAGTTGCATCTTCTCCAACATAAGCAATGCTCTTCCTTGAACCTGCATATTCAAAAATACTAAGAAGTCGAGTTGAAACTAAGGCGAGATAAAATACAATAAAACTTAAAATTATGTTCTTACCCAATCGTAGGTAGATGCTTCTCTGTTTTCTGGCACTGCTTCCTGTATTAAGCGTGATGAAGAACTGCGGAATGCATTGTGTGTTCACGTAGGCGTTGAGAGTGAGATGATGAGCTCCACTCAGTCTGGTAGTAATGGAAATATGGGAAGACAAAGGCATGGCCATCTTGCCAAATGGGCCAATAGATTACCAGAGGTAGCGAATGTGCTCAATTATATGACTGTGACCTAAAGACAAAGGTTGGTAGTTGGGTTGAAAAACTGCTTTAAAATTTATAGATCTGCTCTCCACACAATTCAATTCTCCAAAGGCCTCAGATGCCTAAATTAGTCCTTTTGGAAAGCCACGACGACCTCGAATAGACTGTGGACGGGACAAGAAGTTCTTCTCTACCGAACTATGAATGATTGATAACCTTAACTACTATCCCAGGCCACATTTACTGTACACCAAATTGAACTTTTCCAAGGGTTCAAACCTTTTTAGAAGAGCAACTCATAAAACACCATTTCCAGAAAAGTGAATTTTTCAAATTACTTGTTGTTTTATGAAGGATGAAAATATTATATGGAAAGGGAGTTCAAAAACACCCTTAATTAATAACTAATGGGAAATTTTCATATTATTTGTTGTTTTATAAGTATAACAATATTATTAAATTTGAAAAAAGAGGTTATATTTTGAACAACTCATCAATGTCTTGACTTTTTGTGTTTAGGTGTTTAATAGGGAATTTTTCATATTTTTTGTTGTTTTATAAGTACAACAATATTATTAAATTTGAAAAAAGAGGTTATATTTTGAATAAGCCATCAATGTCTTGACTTTAGGTGTTTAATGATCATTGTATTTTTAGTATAAAATAATGATCAATGTAAATTATGATCAAAATCCAAAGTTCAACACCCACTTTTTACTCTTGACATCTAAAGATTATAGCTATCTCTATTTGATTTGGCTTTTTATGATGCATCTTTCCACAACATTAAATCCATCACACAACTCATCCACATTATCCTACCACCATATTGGAGTACCCACCATTTTAAATGTCTCTTAATAAAAGCTCTCTGGAGAAGGGTTATTCAAAAAGGAAAATTTTCAAATTACTTCTTGTTTTATGAAGGATGGCAATATTATATGGAAGTGAAGTTCAAAAACACCCTTACTCCGAGAGGGAATTTTTCATATTATTTGTTGTTTTATGAAATACAACAATATTATAAAATTTGAAAAAAAAATGTTATATTTTGAACAACCCATCAATGTCTTGACTCCCAACATTTAGGTGTTTAATTATCATTATACTTTTAGTATAAAATAATGTTGAATGTGAATTATGATCAAAATCCAAAGTTCAACACCCACTTTTTATTCTTGGCATCTAAAGACTAAGATAATCTCTATTTGTGTTGGCTTTCATTTATTTCCGATTTCTTAATATGATGCACTTTAAGTCCACAATATTAAATCTATCACACAACTCATAACTACATTTTCCTACCACCATATTTTCTTAATATGATGCACCTTTCCACAACATTAAATCCATCACACAACTCACATCCACATTATCCTACCACCATATTGGAGTACCCACAATTTTTTTTAAATGTGTCTTAATAAAAGCTCTTTACTTGTTATTTTATGAAGGATGACAATATTATATGGATTGATGTTCAAAAACACCATTTTCCTAAAAGAGAAATTTTCAAATTATTTGTTGTTTTATGAAGTACAACAATATTAAAAAAATTAAGAAGAAAGGTTATATTTTGAACAACCCATCAATGTTTGGACTCCCAACATTTAGGTGTTTAATGATCATTGTATTTTTAGTATTAAATAATGATAAATATGAATCATAATCAAAATCAAAAGTTCAACACTCACTTCTTACTCTTAGTATCTAAAGATTAAAGTAATCTATATTTGTGTTAGCTTTCATTTATTTATTAATATGATGCACATTTCCATAACATTAAATCCATCACACAATTCACACCCACATTATCCTACCACCATATTGCAATATCCACCATTTTAAATGTGTCTTAATAAAACCTCTCTAGAGAGGGTGATTCAAAAACACCAATAGAGAAAAGGAAAATTTTCAAATTACATGTTATTTTATGAAGGATGACAATATTATATGGAAGGGCGGTTGAAAAACACCCTTTTCCCAAAAGAGATTTTTTCAAATTATTTGTTTTTTTATGAAATACAACAGTATTATAAAGTTTGAAAAAATTATATATATATATATATATAAACCCATCAATGTATTGACTCCCAACATTTAGGTGTTTAATCATCATTCTATCATTAGTATTAAATAATGATGAATGTGAAGCATGATTAGGATCCAAAGTTCAACACTCAACACTCACTACTTACTCTTGGTATCTAAAGTCTAAGATCATCTTTATTTTTGTTGGCTCTCATTCTCATTTATTTCTTCATATGATGCACCTTTCCACAACATTAAATCCATCACAAAACTCACACCCACATTATCCTACGACCATATTGGAGTACCCACCATTTTAAATGTCTCTAAATGAAAGCTCCTTGGAGAAGCTTGGAAACCTTTTCTTCTTGTAATCCCCATTTGAATCCATGTGTTATTCACATTATCGATCCTTATTGATATGAGAATTGAAAATGCATTCATATTCCATACTTAAAGTGTTCAAATCTCACCCCCACCATAATGTCTTTCTTTGTTATATTTTCCACAACTCTTTGCTTTGTAAAACACAAAAATGATTAGTCATGGTTTATTGTTGCAAATTGTAATGGCATTGGAAACATATTAGTAAGATTAACTACAAATATGTAGTTTGATGACACTTGTGAAGATCAAAGAATAGAGAATAGATAACAACTAAACCCAAAGAAACTAGGTCATCTCTCTTTATTCATGTTCACATATTTCATGTCTATAAAAGTCTCTAACATGTTGTTTCATAGTTATTTTGTTGCATTGGTAATATTGTGTGTTTATTTCTTATTGGATATGACACAATTATAGAATCAATATATCATTGGGACTAGCCTAGGTGGTTGATGTTAGATTTTTATCTCGGGAGGTACTCTGCATGTCTGTCTTGTATGTGGAAGTTACCTTGTATCTACACTACTAAACACTTGACTTTGTAATGGGTTTTTATAAAGTTTTGATAAAGTGGTTTTTTTATTAAAGTGATTTTTTTAATAAAGTGTACCTTCTAATATTAAAGTGACTTTATCTCATAAAGTACATTTATGTTATAAAGTGAAAATTTACTTTAATATTTTAAGTGATTTATTGATCCAGGAGGCTCCCCAGGCTCAAAAAAATGCTCAAAAATCAAAGTTCTCATAATTGGATGAAACCAATTCCATCGCGACCGGCTCGTCGCGTTGATTCCGGCCATATATTCATTTCCTCAAAACAGACTCCAGATGTGAAAAATATCGCACGACAATCAGATTCTTCTATGACAAAAGTCAATGGTCAACTGGCAAATGAATAAGTGCCACATGGCACAAACATGGGCATCCACATGGCACTTCACTACTAGTTGGCATGTAAAAATTATTTGGGGGTCCATGGGATTCGAACCTCTGATCCATGGCTAGCTCCAAGTCTTTGGAAAAGTTCAATTACCAACCTGCCAAAAGTCAAATTTATGAAAAATCCCACTTTCCTATAGTTTTGGGGTCAAATATCCAAAGGAGGGTGCAAGGGGGCTAGGGCTAAGCCCCAACACGTGGTTTCATTACAGGAGCGCGTCTAAGGGCTAATTCTGGGTGCACCCAAGGGCAGATTAGCCCAAATCCCATGGAAGGCGCCCCAAAACCAGGAGTTAACAGTTAAGGGGGTTGGCCCATAGCACTTGGAGCACTGACACTAAGCCATGTGGCCCCATGTGACCTGGTAAAGGGGGCATGCGCCCTGTCTTGGGGGATACTCTGCATTTTTGGTTTAAAAGTGGTTTTTAAACATTACAGTGGTGATTTTTGCCTGATATTATGCCCAAAAAATGGATTTTTTGAGGATTTTAGGCCATTTGAAGGGGGATTTGATCCCAGAAAGAGGCCATATCTTGAGGGAAGTTGGGATTCTTCATCTAAGCCCTGAAAACTATAAAAAATAGGCTTTTTAAGCTTGTAGGAGACTTTTTGATGCAGGGTTTTGAAGGGGCAGTTTGTAAATTTTGGCCTTTTCTCATGTTTTGAGAGGCATTTTTCTCATGTTGTTGAGAGGATTTTGATGGTGCATGCATGAATCTGAGCAAGGAGGTCTTGTACAGAATAYATGAAGCATGTAATGTAATAGCAAAGAGCATTGTAAGAGAACTTTGAKCATTTTAAAGAGCAATAAAGAGGTCCTCCACTTGGAAGCGGGCCCGGAGACGTAGCCAACGATTGGTGAACTCCATTATCAACCTCTTATCTCTATTTCTCTTTTTGTTTTGTTGTTCTATTCTCTTCATTTGCAACATGAATATTAATGGCTGATCTATTTATACATTAATAAGCATAAAGTAAAAGTCACATTTGATATTCTGCAAACAAGATAACAATTTTATGTATTTCGCATTCTTAACGATCCGATGCAAAAATTACGTTAAACTAACTTGCGATTTATCAGTAATACCTTCGTTTTTGGATCAATTTTATGGTATCAGAGCATTTGGTTGTGAAGGTTTGACAGGAATTGCAAGCATTGGATGCTCACGAGAGCAAAACTCAAGCGAGGAGAAGGCCAACTTGAGGGTCTTGACACAGATATTCAAAGGCGACCGCATAAGCAAGAGATGTCTTCGCCACAGAAATTGGGTCCCTACAAAACTGAAGATGATTTCTTCGAGGCCTTTAAATTGATGCAAGCCATGGTAGAGGATATTTATCACGAAATAGGGCAACGAAGGCTTCGAGGTAATGAAGAAGGTGAATCTTCGGTAAGAGCAGAAGGAGGAGTTGGAGTTGGTGGACCTTTAGAACCTTCTTATCCTTCATTCTCATCATCTAATAATGAAGCAAGTGTGCATTCCTCCAAGGATAAGGAAAAAACTCATCATTCTTCTTATATGTCGTTATTAAAGTTAGATGTAAAGTTTCAATTACCCACTCATGATGGTAAATTAGATGCAGAAAAGCTAGATAATTGGGTGAGACAATTAGAGGTCTATTGTAGGATATAAAAGATTGTTGATGATGAAACTAAGATCCAACTAGCAAGTCTCAAATTGGGAGGCACAACTCTCATATGGTGGGAAAGCAGAATTAGATATGATCTTAAGAAAAGTGGTAAAACAATCTCTTCCTGGAATGATTTTGTTATTTCATTAAAACAACAGTTTTACCCTTTAGCTTACATTCAACAAGAAATGTTGAATTGGCAATGTTTAAGGCAATCAAAAGGTCAAAGTGTACAATAATATACTCAGATATTTCATAAGAAATCTTTAAATTTGGGTATTCCATTATATACACAAGAGACACTCCTAAAATATATCGGTGGTTTACATTCTTATCTTAAGCACACTATTCTTATGTTAAATCCTTATAACTTTGATGAAGTATGTGTACAAGCTATTCACATTGAATCAAGTAAAGGGAATATTGGTGATAGTGTTTCTACAGATTCTTGGCAAAGAAAGGATGCAGGGAAAAGAAAAGAGAAGAAGACAGCCACAACAAGAAAGGAGAAGCCTACTTGCAAGCATTGCAAGAAAGTAGGCCATGATGAAGATCGTTGTTGGGTCTTACATCCTGACTTGAAGCCAAAGAAGTTTGCCAACCACGAAAGGAAGAATACCACAGCTGTGACAATTCAAGTGGATCTTGGATCAGATTCCGGTGATGAGACATAGGTTGTAGCTATGGGAATCTGAGGTATAAATTTTGTTGCAAGTACTAGCTCTTCTAGATCAGTTGATGTAAATGATGAGTGTAAAAGGAATGAACTTTTCCACATAAGGGTTATAACACATAATGTTAAAGTTGATACTCTTGTAGACAGTGGATCACAAGCCAATCTAATCAGTGAAGATGTTGTGAATAACTTGGGACTTGAAACTAAGCCACATCCTAAACCATATCCATTGGGATGGATATGTGGTGATAACAATTTACAAGTAACCAAGCAATGTAAAATCAAGTTTGCAATCACTTCTAATTATGTTGATGAAGTAGAGCTTGATATAGTGCCACTGGACATATGTGGAATTGTATTGGGAAGCCCATACCTTTATGATAGGAAAGCCATATTCTACAGGGAGGAAAATACGTATTACTTCAAGAAAGATGGGAAGGAGTACATTGTTCATGCTCATCGCATGAAAACTAAGAGATCCTTTGCAGCTACAGGGAAGTTAAAAAGAATGTTAAATGCAAGCAAAATTTTAACACTTATGTCTGTAATAAAACATGAAGTTAGTGATGCTAAACATAAGATGATTCCATATGTTTCAAACAGTCATGAAGTGTCACTAGGGGTACAACATGAGGTTCAACTGCATAAATTGATTACTGTTCCTATTCAAAAGAGGAAGCATGTTGTTTCATTAGCACATTTAGTATTGTCATTTGGTTTGTTGCTATTCAGTAGTGTATGGATGCTAACAACGACAAACAATGTAGATGAATGTGCAATTGATGGCATGATTACTTTGATTAACAATGCTATCTTAGTTTTCATGTTTGTTGTGATTAGTCAGGTGATCATTATCCCAGCAGAGAGGATGGATGATATAGGACAAAGTGGGGAGGAAGTACCCTCACTTCTTACCTGAGTAAAAGCAGACTTTTGGTGGTCCAAAAGCTTCCAAAGTGGGGAGGAATGATCCAGGAGGCTCCCTAGGCTCAGAAAATGCTCAAAAATCAAAGTTCCTAGAATTGGATGAAACCAATTCCATCGCAACTATCTCGTCGCACTGATTCCGTCCATATATGCATTTCCTCAAAACAGACTCCAGATGTGAAAAATATCGCACGAAAATCAGATTCTTCTATGGCAAAAGTCAATGGTCAACTGGAAAATGAATACGTGCCACATGGCCCAGACATGGGCAGCCACGTGGCACTTCACTACTGGTTGGCATGTAAAAAGTATTTGGGGGTCCATGGGATTCGAACCTCTGACCCACTGCTAGCTCGAAGTCTTTGGAAAAGTTCAATTACCAACCTGCCAAAAGTAAAATTTATGAAAAGAACCCACTTTCCTATAGTTTTGGGGGTCAAATATCCAAAGGAGGGCGCAAGGGGGCTAGGGATAAGCTCCAACACGTGGTTTCATTATAGGAGAGTGTCCAAGGGCTAATTTTGGGTGCACCCAAGGGCAGATTAGCCCAGATCCCATGGAAGGTGCCCCAAAACCAGGAGCTAACAATTAAGGGGGTTGGCGCATAGCACTTGGTGTTGGCAAAATTTTAACAAGTAGAGTATGCTTGTCATTGATGGAAAGTACAACAGTGGAGATGGCAGGATAAGAAGGATAAAATCCCTTGGGGAATCAAACGTGAAAGCTTAGGAGGAACAACATTAAGGAAATTGCATGCATCAAAGCTCAAGATACAGGAGTTTGCAGAGGAGAGGGAAGACAGAGATCCAGTGACTGTTGGATCCCATTCAAATTTCCCGAAAGGCCGACAACCGTCAGATATGCAGAAGCTGCGAGGGAGATAAGCCATCGGGAAATCGGAGTTCTCGAGTTCGTGTGCATTGGGACAACAGCAGTCGCGAAATCCCGACGGGATCTGGACTGTCCATTCGTGTGGACGCGTGGCAACGATCGAGCGCCACCGGGAGAAGCTCGATAGGAGGCTTCATCGGAGAATCGGGGATCGGGACTTTGAAATGTCCAATTCACTTGACAACAAGAACCCCGAAATCGCGATAAGTGATTTCGCGATTTAATCGCAGCTGCTGAATAAAGATCACATCTGGACCGTTGATTCAAGTCTGTATCGGAGTTTCGCGGATCGCGAATTCAAGAGGCAAAGAACTCATTGCATCAAGAATGCCGATTTCGCAATATGAGAAATCGTGAAATGATCTGAGCCGTCAGATCAAGTGTTAATCAAGGACCGTTGGATCAAGAGGACACATGGAAAAAGATCGTCATCTCGCTGACTGGAAATTCAAAAGAACAACAAGATGCGAGATCGCGATTTAATCAAGGACCATTGGTTTAAGAGGATACGTGGAAAAAGATCATCATCTCGTTGACTGGAAAGTCAAAGGAATCGTGAGATGCGAGATCGTGAAAGGATCAGGACCGTCAGATGACCAAGGATTCAGGACCGTTGATCTGAGCTCCATCTCGGAGTCTCACCTATCGTGACTTGGAGTGACGAGAACCTCCATCACAAGAATCGCGAGATGCGAGATCGCAAAAAGATCAGGACCGTCAGATCACCAAGGATTCTGGACCGTTGATCTGAGCTCCATCTCGGAGTCTCGCCTATCGTGACTTGGAGTGACGAGAACCTCCATCACAGGAATCGCGAGATGCGAGATCATGAAATGATCGTGACCGTCAAATACATCAAAAGATGTGGACCGTTGATCTAAGAGTCTCGCCTATCGCGACTTGGAGTGACGAAAATCTCCATCTTAGGATCAGCGAGATGTGAGATCACGAAATGATCGTGACCATCAATACATCAAAATATGTGGACCATTGATCTAAGAATCTTGCCTATCGCGACTTGGAGTGACGAAAATATCCAACGAAGGAACAACGAGGTGCGAGGCCACGATGAGATCAGGACCGTTGATTCATCAAGATCATGAACCGTCGATCAGGGTCGATGAAGATCAAGAGTTCGACTGTCTCAGAGAAGACGAAGAGTCTCAAACTTTCAGAGAGACTGAGGAATCTTAGTATAACATACAATGATGCTGGACACGCGGTGTGAACCACCCGAGAAGCTAAAGAGTCATGATGATGATCAGATAGAGCACTC
>SNQJ01S0074126.1:37450-60095 GCA_010110895.2 Picea sitchensis | reverse complement strand
TTAGGCTTAATTTATTGTTTAGCCTTAATTCCTCCTTATTTCTCCATCTGGTTCCCTGTTTATGCCTGACTATAGTCTACGAGAACATATAGACTACTAAGTCACTCCCTGCTGGCCTAATCTTGGGGACGGGACATCACACACCAACCAACATGCCTGTGGTCCATTAAAAAATCATGACATAAAACCAAGACAACTATGTTTTGCTCCAAGCCACACAGACTAGAAAATCTAATATCAATATCCTGCAACCCAATTGAGGAAAAAACAAAGTGTTGATTGTTTACCATTAACGATGAATGGCACCACCAACATTAAGCCAAAGGAATACCTATCCCATGTTTTTGAAGAGCCCAGGTTGTTGGGCTGCAGAAGGAGCCACAATAATAAAATCCTCGACCATTAATCTGGCCAATTAGAAAATAACACTAGCCCTAAAACAGGACACAAACATCTCCCCAGGTTTGAGAGGGGCAAATCGGAGGGCCATAGAGTGCACTATTGAAACTAAAACCACTATCACTAAAATCCCAAAGACCACCAATACCCTTCGATCCAGAGAAGCAATTTCATCCTGATGCATGCCATATGTTCTCAATCAGAATCTCACCTTCAATTCCACTCAATTTGAAGACAAGAGTCAATTGGGTCTAGCCTAAGTGGTTGTGGGATGGAGTGTTATCATCCCCACCCAGGTTCTATTCCCATGATTGATATGTTGAGCTCGTAATGAGTAAATTTAGGGTGCAATCATACCAATGTTAATGCATAGGATCCCATCAAAACTCCACAGTTAAGCGTGCTTGGGCTAGAATGATCCTGGGATGGATGACCTCCTAGGAAGTCCTAGTGTTGCACCCTCCCCCTTTTAGATAAATGATTAGCACAAAGAGTTACCCTCCTCTTGGTCGCTTGCAATCAATTCATGAATATTTAAAGGGGTGGCAATTGAGGAGGGGTCATATTTGATTCTGAGGGAAATGAGGAAAATAATTTCGAATGGGGATTAGGCTAAGCTACAAATAACCAAGTTGAGGCTCTTGCATTGTATCAAGGTTTGAGGATTGTTGATGAAAAGGAATTGCAAGAGACTAATTGCTATTGGGGATTCAAAATTAGTTATTAAATCAATGATTAAAGCCTCTTATTCAAGCAATAGTTCTCTATTTAGAATGTTCTCTTGAATAAAAAAAGAAGTTACAAGGTTTGAGAGCATTGAATTCTTCCATGTTCTCGAGGCATCCAATTGGCACGTTGATTCAATGGTTGGTAAAGAAAGCAAGCTAGACCAAGGTAATCTCAAGTTGAAAAAAGGGGAAACATACTTCCTTATCCCCTAAACTCGTGATATTAAGGTTTATGATCAATCAAAGCATGTTATACACTTGGCACTTAAATTCACTTGGGGTGTATATATACCAAGGTAGAAGGTTGGGGCATGCAAGTGGTCCATTCACACATGTTGTCTTCAACGAAAGTGCAAGTAAATCAACCACTTCGGCTCATAATTTATGATGTGGATGGGAATATGAACATGAAGTGCGGGGAATTGATGTTTATGGTGTTTTTGAGGATAGTCATTCTAATGTAATTGAGTTTGATTCGGGGTTTAGAGCCACTCTTGGAACTGCTTCTATGGAATCCCATATTAACTATTAGAGTTAATCATTAGTATAAGATTAAATAAGCAAGATATGTTATGGGAGACATGTTGATAGATATTGCTTCAATTTTGAGAGGTTAAAATACATTTAATCTTATGTCAAATAATTATTTTCAATGTGCAAGCATCATTGGAAATGGTGCTACTTGGGATGGTTGGCCTACAATGCTATAGTGCATTATATTTAAGCCATGTCAAGAATAGTTCTTTTATGTGAAGAAGTTGCATCTCTATGGATGTGATTGCTACTGTAATTAATAATAAAAATAAATCTCACTAGTGTGGGAGATTTAGTTGGTGATAATGTCTTGATCACTAAGGAACAATTAATATTGGTTAATAGTTGGCATTATTGTGATGAAAATGTGGTAAAGTAAGCCCTAAGAGTTAGCTCAAACATATTAGCATCTAACTAAGGCATGTTGTCAACGATGAGGCCTCAGGTCATGGGCTCAAATATAGTTGAGTCCTTAAGGGTTACCAATTATTATTATTGCGAGCAATTGAGTTTCCCTCCATCTAGATATTCCAGGGAAGAGGGAGAGATCTTGTGAGATTTTCCTTGGAAAAAAAGAAGTGCAACAAAGTATAAATAGTTTCCAATGTTAAGAATAGCATTTAGTACAGATGTGGCTTTATTGGGACAAATGAAAGTGAAATTTTCATGAGTATTTAAAGGTGTAAGTGGGCATTAGATGGTTTCCAAGTATAATTTTGAGTTCTACAACTTACTTGTTGATTGATAGTGGTACCACTCCACGACAACATTACCCCCAACACTAATGCAATTAATGAAAAAAGGTGTGTTCTAGAACGGAACATTATATATTTTCATCCTTTTTGGTGCTTTATGGGGTGGAAAATCAAAGTTGTGGGCTTGCAAGGATCATTTTCAAGCATGATCCTAAAATCTACTAAGGAGGGTCAAAACTTGATAAAAACATTGTATCAATTTTTCCATTATATTCTCCTCAACATAAGCTTTCGAACAAGCCAAAGATCACCTCAATTAAGGCCTTTAAGTTATGCCCCCAAAAACTTAACCTATGCTTTGACAATCACGGTACCAAGTGGAAGCCACATCAACTCCCATTACTCACACATGTGGAGTTAGCCACATATGGACTTTCAAAAAAAATATAGAGGGTCCAAAACCCTAACCATTATCAAAATTTGTGGCATGCATAAACCCTAAACCCAATGGCTATCAAGTGGTGTTATATCCTAAGTTGCTCTGAGAGATAAGGGTTTTGCTTCTATAGTAGTAGTCTTCTATGTTGGGTTGTTATATTCTTTGAAGTGAAAAGTCGAAGGTCAAAGTGATTGATCAGGAAAATTCAAAGTTATGTGATTGACAACAAGTCGAAAGGTCAGTCGATAAGAGGTCGTCAGTAGGTCGAGTGGCAGCCGACTAGAGGTCGACTAGTAGTCGATTGTAATAGAATCTTGAGATTCGCGAGATTTGTAGCCAATGACCTGTGTAGATCTGTAATTGTTTTTTAGGTGCCATGATTTAGGGCTTTTCATACTTTAAAGCCTGTAAATAAGACATGTTGTAATACTGTAAAAGCTAATCATTAATGTTCATGCTAATCTTTACCAGAAGGTCACTAGTCATGTAGATGTAAGTCGAATTGGCTACAAGGTTGTTCTTGCTAAATGCAAGAGAGTATGATGGCGATTGTGTCTTAGGCGTAGACCAAGGTCAGTCGTGTAACTCTTTATTTTGAATGAATAATACAACAAGAAGAAAGACGCTCAAGGAATGTTGGTTTTCATGAGTTGGGTTTCCAGGTTAAAATCTCTCTGCACTGTGTGATTGTTTTGTCATTTACTTTCTTGATTAAATATGTCTTCTCTTTTCCTACTAGGTTTAGCAAGGAAGTCTATTTCCCAACATGTGGTATCGGAGCTAAGGTTTGTAGATCTTGAATATGAGCTAAACCCTATGTCTAGTGAGAGTTGCAAATCAAGAATCCTTAAATCTATGCTTGAAATAATAGAGATAGAAAAATTCAATGGCCAAAATTTTGAGCTTCGGAAGCTTAAAACTGAAGATCTCCTTGTAGATCAAGAACAATGGGAAGCGGTCTGCCCAGGTACCATTCCAACAGGCCTGTCAAGGGAAGAATGGGAGAAACTCAAAAGAAGGGCAAGGAGTACGATTCGACTATGTCTTACAGATTTTATGTGTTATATTTTCTTAATTTTCAGAGTAGTAGATTTACCAGTGTTCTTAGATATCTTTTACATTAACAATTATACCATGTACTGGAAATATGAGCAACATAAGCGACACAAGAGTTTATCCTGGGAAAACCCCAAATGGGGGAAAAACCCAACCAACCTTTCTTGGATAGATTATGTCCAAAATAATCCAACCATGAACCATCTCTTAAGAGAAAACAGATAATGAAGAAACCCTAGCACAAGGCTAGCGCACAAGAGCAAACCAGACCACTGCAACAACAACACCATACAGATGTAGAGCACATCTTTCAAGGAGAACGCACAAGAGAAAATCACCACCAAGAATAACCAACCAAGAATCTCCAAGAGTGCAATATTGTGTCTTCCTTCCTTGCCTCAGATTAATGCCTTCTTCTTGAGTGAGAGATGAGTGAGTGAGTGTGTCCAAATGAGTAAGACGTCTCTCTAGTTATAGTCTTCAACTCACTTTAAATGGGTCAACTTCTTCTTTGGGAAATCCTATTTCCCTTTTATCTTTTCTTGTGAGTTGACTTCTCTTTCTGGAGGTTCTAACTTCACTTTATTCTTTTCTAGTGTGTTACACACCAAAATGTTGCACTTGAGTTTCGCACCCTAAGTGTCGCAAGTGTCACAAAGCAATATATGCACTTTGTTAAGTGTTGCATGCACTGTCACAGGTGTCGTATGCACCTTACCAAGTGTCACATTCATTTTGCTAAGTGTCGCAACCCCTTGACACCATGAAATACATTTGTCACAATCCCTAAGTCATGTTGGAAGAAGCCCTATCATCTCACAGTGAAAACACACCTTTTTCTTGGAACATTTCACCATTTTTGGGCATTTTACAAGGTGGCACTACCCTACTCATGCTTAGGGAGCACCAGTGCTCCCCCTACCATGTTAAAGGAGTGTCATGGCACTCTGTCTCTCACTAAAGGGGGCGGGGGGGGCAATATTGTTAGAGGAAAATGTGGGATCCTCCACCTTTTACTAAGGGTCAACTCTCTTGGGATGAGGTTGGTTGTGGTTGACTCCTATATTATGGCTTCATCTTAGGATCAAATCCCAACCTTAAGGAGCCATATCCTCAACCATGTCCCTCATTTTCTCATGGTGATTTAGCCTCTCAAGCCTATATATGGAAGTTATTTCAAGAAGAAGGGGGGAAGAATTTAGATATCAAACCTTTGATCTTCGGATAAGCATCAACATTTTGATTTCAAGGTTCATGCAAGGGTTGGACGAGGAGAGATTGGAGAAGATTGTTGCATCGTCAAGCATGCTTTGTAAGTGCCTTCTTTGGCTTTCCAATTAATATCAATTTGGCTTATTCCCTTCAAGTTCATATGTTCTACATTTGCTTGTCTATTGTCGTTTCAATCTTCATAGATAGATTTGATTTGTCTAATCATATAGAGTAGGAGGAAGAGTTCCTTTGCTAGTCTTTACAGGACTTCAATTGCGTTGAGGAGCTTAGAGATCAAGCCCAAGGATTGGAGCAACAAGGATGAACATCGCAACAAGGTACACCACATTCTTCTTCTCTCTTGTTTGATTGATTGAGTTAGATCTATAGGGACATTAGAAACCATTTGTTTACTTATGTATTTATACCAAAGATATGGGTCTTGGTTCAAAGGGGATCTTAACCTGTCCACAGGGTAAGATTTCTCACAACAGAAAAATGGAGACTCCACTGGGGATGGACTTTGACTAGTTTTTCCTTTATTTTTGTCTCAGATCCTTGCTTGTGATTAGATATTTCTTGTTTGATGCTTCATTCTGGTCTTTTTTCCATTCCCTCTTCTTTATTGAAGAGTTTACAGAGCCATTGACTGAGTCTCTGAGCTTGTGGAAGCCATTTTTGAGCTTTTTCAAAAACAGGCACTCCCCTACAGTTCACACCAGGGCGCCATGAGCTTGACTAGTGCTCCCCTTAAGCCTCCTAAGGGGTTCCATTAGTTGATTGGCCCTCCCCCTAAGCCTCCTAGAGGGCGCCATGGTGCTCTATTCCTTTGGTAATAGGGGCGCCAATCTCCTTTTTTGGGTGTTTTTGCCTATTTCTGCCTTGCTTTTCTCAGTCTACTTTTGAGAGGTTTTTAGCCCAGAGACTCCTAGTTTGTCTTTAACTTTGTTTGCTTGAAAAATTGACATTTATTACTCATTTTCATTTCCTTCTTTGACTTTGCAAATTTCTCCTAGTTTGTCTTTGACTTTGTTTGCTTGAGAAATTGACATTTATTACTCATTTTCATTTCCTTCTTTGAGTTTGCAAATTTCTCTTAGTTGTGGTCCCCTTCGGTTAACAAGATCCATTAGTTCATCCTACCTTTCAGTTGTCTAATATCCATCTCGCAAAGCTTTCAGATTGCTTGATTGTTTAGGATTTTTCATCAACTGGGGTTTGCAAAGGTTGTTTGGTATTGAGTCTTTTTGTCTTCTTTGAAACATCTCACTTTTTCGGATGATTAGGTCTCTCTCATTTACCACAACCCAGCCTTGAATGTTGTTTCTTGCTACTTGTGTTTTGAGGATTTTCATGGGTGTTTGTCTTCTTTCTCTTTTTCATCTTCTAGTCCTTGATTGAACAAGTTATCTTCTACTTGTTTTATTTAAGTTCTAATCATTTCGAGTGCGCTTTGTTTGATGACTTTTTTTCCTCGGATTTCTTTATGTCAAACATAAATGTCTTTCATTTCACTTGAAAGTTAATAAGCGGAAAAAATTTCATATCTCCTTGCATATATAATCAAACAAAGAAGTTTTTTCTTTCTTTAAGAAATTGGTTTTGGTATATGTTTGAAAAAAGAGCTAGTTTTGCATGTGCATTTCGGTTTTCAGAAACATTTGTTGAGTAGTTTGGTATCATCTTGATCCTAGAAATTGAAAGTTGCATAGTTTTGAGTTCTTGTTTGTGTTAAGAAGAATATGATTCTTCTCCTTCCCATACATAGAATTTATCGAAAAGAACAAATTGTATCTCATTCTTTTGCATCATATTGGAGTTGAGTCTCTCTCACATCATCAGTTTCATCTTCGTGAACCTGTTGAGTAAAATCCATTTAAAATAAACCACGCGCTAATAAAAATCAACTAGAACATTTTTTAGTTTTAGCACACCAACATTAACGCGGGATTAGGGTCTTTGGACTAGGAAAAGTGAGTAAATTGTCCAAGACTACTAAACAGACTGTAGAGCACTAAAGAGTGAACAAATCCAACTTTCGTATAAGCATAGCCGAGAAAACCCTCTCACATAGGGGCTACACACGAAGTCGTGTGCGAAAGAGCAGCAGAGATTACCCCTCCAAAGCTTGACCAATCGTAGTGAAAAGAGCGTATACTAAGGGTTTTTCTTGAAGTGTCACCAACTCATTTGGTCTCGGTACTTCGTGAACTCTAAATCCATTCAGGGTCCTCTAGAATCTACTGGTCCACTTGTCCTCAATCCTTTGGAATAATTTTGGACTTTGATATTATGCCCATGCGTTCAGTCCCAACTACCGATTGTACCCGCCCGGAGGGTGACTGTGAGTTGGTATCCTTAGTGGCCTTTCTTAGGTATCTACAGAGGTGACTATGGGGGGATTCCCACGGTACCTGGGGTAGACTTCGTATCACACTCTTGGTACCCTTAGAGGGTGATCCCGATCACCCGCGAAAGTGAGCGTTACTTGCACCGAGAATGGTTTTTACATGGAGGCCAGAGTAACTGCTTCTCATTTCTTCATTGGTGGCTTGATATACCATCTTCGGAAGATCCTTAAATCTATTTTTACTTGGTTGATTACTTTTAGTTTTCTTAGGAGTGTGTTTCTTTGAATTTCGTAGTCAGCCTTAGGATTGGAGATTTCATAGTATACAAGGTATGGAACCCGACGTTCAGAAACCTCAACCCAATGTTTTTTACAATGGAATGATCAAATATCAAACTTCTAAGACCGTGAGTGTAGCTCCTGAAAGTAGTGAACACGTAGAAGAATCGGTCACAACCTTTATAGAAAGCCTTGCATCTTACGCGAATCCTATTTTTACTGATCCACTTGGCCAACCACTCACTGATCCACCATCCACGAGATATTTTGATGCCTATTCTTCTTATAATTTACCACCCAGTTCAACCACTACACAATATTTTGGCATGAACCCACCATCTTTTGGTTTTCCTGAAGGACTTGGGAATTTATATTTTCCCACAACTCCTATAGTTGATATTGTTGGTGCTTGTTCTATATAGAAAACATCGTTGACCCAGGTAACCCTAACTCAACCACTTGTGAATACATCTCTCTTCGCATGTCAGGTAATATGCTTACTTCACTATTTCCACACATGCACACACCAAGTGCTTTACTTAGTCGTTCCATCAGTCAGATGGACAACAGATAAGTGATTCACACAACCACAGTTACACAAGCTACTCAGCCTCCATCTCAACCATCGCAGATAAGTACACCCTACATTAGAGTTCAATCTTCATTGGAGGCCAACCTTTAGCTGGGGGGAAACCTTCAGTTGGAGGGCAACTTTTTACTGGGGGGAAACCTACGTGGTTGCAACATCAAAAGGCCTGGGGGTAAGCCTCTATTGTAAGTCCTTCTATCCCTACTACCATTGACATGTATCCTAGACAAACATTTCCAGTAGTTGCTAACCCTTTGTGGGGTCAACCAAATCCGACGGGCATTCCTCAGTAAGGAAATTTGCCCTATCAATCCATAAAACCCATGATTCCAATGCAATAGTCCCTTCACACACAGTACATGGGAGGCCCATCTGGCCAACCACCATACATGGGGCGGCCATAAGGTCAATTCTAGTACGTAGGAGGTCCATCTGTTCAATCATAGTACATGGGTGAACCACTAGGACAACCACCCTACATGGGTGGACAACCTAGGAAGCCACCATACATGGGATGACCATCTATTTTTGTCATCTCGATGTAACCTCGATTTGGTCCTACTGGTGTTTCCATGCCATATTATTATCACCAGTATCCACACGCCAACCAACAACTTTCATTATTGGCTACATTAGATCTGCCATATCTGTCATGTTTGACAAATGATCCCATTCAACAAGCCCCATTTTGGCCTGCCATCCCTGTCAAATTATCGTCCGACATCTCGAAATTCGACGAAAAACCTGGGGAAGATCCTAACAATCATGTTATGAATTTCCATTTGTGGTGTTCTTCCGACTCTTTTATGGATGATTCCATCTATATTAAACTTTTTCAGAGAATACTTACAAGTGCAACATCCAAATGGTATATTGAGATACTGTGTAACTTCTTTGTCAAATTTAATTCTCTTGCCATAGCTTTCCTGAGGCATTTTCAGTTGCTTATACGGTATGAGACTGGTACAAATATTTTGACCTCACTCCGACAATCCTATTGCACCCACATATTTGATCATATTCATGAGTGGAGGCATTGGAGAAGGTTGATTAAAGCTCCAATTCTTGACCAAATCCTTGTAGATTGGTTTACAAAGTCGCTCTTGCCTCCCATCATCAGAGATGTTTCTATGGGAAATGTTGTTACTGAGGAGC
This sequence comes from Picea sitchensis, assembly GCA_010110895.2. Taxonomy (NCBI): domain Eukaryota; kingdom Viridiplantae; phylum Streptophyta; class Pinopsida; order Pinales; family Pinaceae; genus Picea; species Picea sitchensis. The sequence goes on along the minus strand of SNQJ01S0074126.1, from coordinate 50,659 downwards.
AGGCTATCAACAATGCGCATTATTTGGACTTGGTATATTCCTAGTCTGGCACACTGTTGGCATAGTGGAAGACCCAGGGTTCATTGCTTCAACAACGCACCAACAAAACCCTAACTACCAGCCCTTTCGACAACACCTGCGAAGCAGATGAAGTCTCACCCGAGGTAGAGGGAGGGGGTTGTAGGACTCAAGTGTCTACAACCTAGCTGGGACACCGATTTGTGATTACAATACTTAACAAAACACTTAGCAATTAACATTCATTAGTCTTTAACCCTTATTCACATCGCAAATTCAAACCCTAATTACAAAACAACACAATATTCATCAAGGTCTAAGCACATCTAACCATTCAGCACATAACGTCAGAATAGATCTAACCTTAATTCATATTGTTAAGCATTAAGCTACTACATTAAATGCATCTAGCATACATAAAGATTACAACACTAAGCATAGATCACATCAATAACATATCAACCACATCGCACAAAGCAACCACAACACATGATATACGTGGTTCACCCCCAGCATGGGGCTATGTACACCAACTCTTATCCTCTTTTATTAGCTTATTCTAATATTCTAACATGCACAGAGCCACAAAGCTAACTCTGCATAGGACAGGAGATATGTGTGCACCTCGTTATATCCTCCTTCCTCGAGTTAGGTCCAAGCACCAAGCCTTTACACAGTCTGTGCACAAAGCAATTACAAAACACTTGCACTTAGCTCTACAAGTCTCAACACATCTTCTTGCACATAACTAACACTAGCACTAAGCCATCGACCTATTAGGTCTACTTCTTACATCGTCTAGTTATCTATTTATACATTACAAAAGGGGCCTAAACATGGGTAAACCCATGGGCCGACATCCCATACCCATTACATAAACCCTAAACCCAAAAAGCCCGCAAAAGGGGGTGAGATCCCACGATCTCTACTTCGCCTAGGTACTCCATCTTCGACCAGCCTGTCGAAGTCCCAAAAATGGTCAAACATGACCAAGGTTCTCCAAAACTTGGTCGAGGGCCAACATGCCCCCAACACTCACTTGTGACTCGTCCCGAGTCACTCTGATCTGGGCAATTCTTCTTCGAAGGCCTCAAGCTTCCTCGACTAACTGCTTCGCCAGAGCCTGCTGCTCAACGAACTCCTAAATGAATGTATCGGTGACCACTTGTTCCAACTGTACACCTTGTCCCTCGATCTCCTCAAAAAGTGTGTAGGCTTCGTCTTGTATCGACTGGAGTCTCTGGGTCACTTCCATGACTCTATTCTGGATGGCATGGATCTGCTGCTGAACTGAGCATTGTTCCTGTGACCTTTTCATCTTCTCAACGATTGAAAGCAGTTTCAGTTGCGCTTGCACTGTCGATGCTTGTTGCTATGCCTCCTTAAGTTGTGCTTCTAATGTTATTAGTTATGGGTCCTCTGCAAGGCACTCATAGGTCTGCGCACTTCAGTTACTGAGTTGCTTGCATTCTAATGCCAATGCCTTGATTCTTTCGACTACGCTCCTGGCAGTTTCTTCCCTCTGATCTCGCACTTCCTGCGGAATGCTCGACACTGCTTACAATTCCAGTTCTGCTACTTGTTAGGACCCATAAATGTCCCCTTTTAACTATATCTTTTGCCCTTTAAACCTTAACATTTCTATGCTAAATGCCTACTTTAGTGCTTGCTAAGACCCTTTTTCCCAAGGTATGAATCATTGATCTTGCTTTGATATTCTTATTTACTTAAAACATTTGATTGGTAGTATTTCTCATATTTTACCCATAAATGTGCAACTAATGACCAAAATGTGTAAGACAGCCAAGACTTGAAGAAAGATCATTGTTGTTACACCAATTGCTACAGTTGTGCGCTAGTCCTGCATGTTGTTACACGACTACAACAACTGCGCACCTTTCCTGGAAGCTATCACACTTGCTGCAACAGACGAGCACAAATCCTGGAAGTTGTTACACCAACTACAACAAATGGCCACCGATCCTGAAAGCTGAATCCTGAAGATTGATCCTCTGTTGTTATACATCTTGGCTCACGTTGATTCTTTTTCCGGATTTCATGAATATGATAGATCTCTTGTATCTTACGAACACCTTGAGAATCTGGGATTCTCAAGGCTGTTTTGAGTCCGTTTTGAACTGAATGACTCTGTGTTTAAATAACAGAGCTTTTGTAATCATTACTATCGAAATATAGTTGTGGAAAAAAGAGTGAAGAAAGAGCATATTGTATCTGAACCCTTTTTGTGAATCAGTAAAGAACTGCATTGAGTTTCTTTAACCTACTGTAGCCTATTTTCGATTGGCTTCAGTGAGAAGGAAAGGGCCCACCTTCCTCACAGACTCCCCTCTGTTTTGATGTTTTGAGTTTTAGATTAGTTACTTCAATTTGTGTGATTAATCTGTTTAGCATTCTTAGAGTATAATTGTTGTTACAGTTTAGTCCCTTCCTATCAAATGCACATCAGTGTGTCTCATGAGAATTAGAAGTCAAGTGTTGTATACTGCTGGAGAATTGTATTTATGCACTAGGTAAAACTCCGCTTTCAAGTAAAAAGTAATTAGAAGCGTGAATTTCCTTCCTGCAATTGAAGTAGATTTTTTTTAGCAATTAGCACATAATTCCCTTTTGCAAGAATAAAATAGAAAATTAGAATAAAACAGATAATCCAGGATTCTTATACACTCATCAATTTAGATTTCAATTATGCAAGTGTGATTCCAATTCTGCAACAATAGATTAGAAATCCAGTTGTGACGACAACTTGTGTTAATGTTCAGTTTTCAAAACTCCGTTTCTTTCAATACTGCAACTTGATTAGAGTTTGATTTCATCAATCTAGCATAGACTGTGCATAATTATCTTTCAATAACAAAACTTCCCTGGGTTTGACAATTTATATTGAACACCTTAATTATCTATTTATTTACACAATTAAAGTGCCCAACATTTTGGCGCCATTATCGGGGAAGATAATTAGAGATTCTTGTAAGCATATTAATTTTCTTTTCTTAGGAATGATTAGTCTGCATGAATCGAAGAACAAGAGGATGTATCCCCCAAAATACTAACCCTACAGGTACCAAAGGACGTGGAGGAAGGAACCCTGCACTGGGAAGGCCAACCTTTGTTCATGAGATTATAGCTAGAGTAGATTCTTCTTCAGGATCTATATTTCACCCTTCAAACCCTCCAAGAAGACATATTCCTCAGTCATCAGAATTACCCCATCTTAAGACATTGTTTTTATCAGGGGATGAAGCTGAAGATTTGTCACCAACAAATCAACAAGCAACACTAGAGAATATTGAAGATCAATGAAGTGTAGTTTGGAACAAGGAAAATCCAGAAGAAGCGGTTTATAAAATCAACAGACAGATAGTCACTAAAGAAGAGTGGGACGATGTCCATATTGAGTGGAGAGAAAGAGCACATATGGAAAATCAAGGGGACAATGAAGAAGAGTTCCACCGTGAGAATCCACCAAACAACAAAGATCAAGCCAATGATGAAAATACAATCTCTACCCTGGTCTTTCCTATTTCTGATATTCCCACTCGAGGGATGGCTCCTATGAAAAACATACCTCTCTCAGCTCTGCCAAATTTTCATGGATTATCTACAGAGGATCTAGATGAGTTTTGTTTGAATTTGATATACTGTGTAGAAGCTATGACTACACTACCACTGCGCAAAAGCTTAAATTGTTTTCGGCTACATTGAAGGGTAATGCGTTAAGATGGTTCACGAGCCTTGGAGGAGAGAATATTTCAACATGGGGACAAATGAGCCAGCTTTTCCTGAACAAGTACCAAGACTACTGTCGAACAAGGGAACAAAGAGAGGAATTGTTCAAAATGTCTCAGAAGGAGGATGAGACCCTTGAAGATTTTGTGGAGTGACTCCAGTATAATCTACAAAGGTCTGGACATCTGGATGTGAGTAAGGACATTCTGAAAACTATTTTGCTAAAAGGAGTTAGAGATGATTTTTTAGATATGCTGAATATGTTGGTCAAGGGAGATATATCTAAGGAATCCTATGATGACATTGTAAATCTTTATAAGAGATGCTCTCGAGGATCTACAAGGAATAAGTCAGCTACCAGGGATACCACTTTTTCAAGGGTACAAAAATCAGCCAATGGAGAAGCAACAAGAGCAGAAATAGGTAATTTGTTAGAAGATTTCAAAAGAGAGATGATTAATTCTTTTGCTTCACAAATAGATACTCTGTAGATTAAATAGAAACAAGCAGAAGCAGAAAAGGCATTGTCCATTTTCTGTTCGAAGTGCAGAGACAAACATCCAAAAAGGGAGTGCCCACTGAACAGTGTTCAGGTATGTCTTATTTGTGAATTGGATCATCCCATCGACAAATGTCCCTCCTTACCAGGTGTAAAATCATTAATGAAGGTGACTAATGAGTAAGCAAAGGCCCCCTACCTAATTACACAGAGGAGACAATGGCAACCATGAGGTCAAGGTACAAACTCTCAATTCTCTCCCACAACACTTAATTATTGGAATAATATGAACAATCAACTTCAATATGGCCAGATGAATGCCCCCCTTCTGAATCAGATGCCACCTCCTTATCAGGATCCCAATGCATGGTTACCTATTCCCCAACAACAAAATCACCTTGGTCAATGGAACCCACATTGGAGAAGCCCTCAACAACAACTTATTTATCAAAACCATCACCAACTCCTACTGTTTTAGAATTAGCTGGTTGTTCTACCATCTGACCAGAAGGAGTAATTGATGATCTAGTTATTTCAGTTGACTCATGGGAGTATCCTGTTGATTTTGTTGTATTGCAACCCAAAACCTGTCTAGGAGGCCACCCTCTAATTCTAGGAAGACCTTGGTTAGCTACAGTCGATGCTTTCATTGGTTGTAGATCTGGTTCAATGACCATCTCTGATGGTTATGACACCAAGAAACTTACCCTCTATCCTCATGCTACACCCAATGTGGAACTTGGAAATTCTTTATGCATGGACATTGAGGATGAAAGTGCTCTACTTGTGTTAACCATAGGAAAAGCCCCGAGTTTCAAAGATGAGACAGAGGATGAGTTAATCAATTGCTTTATCTGTGACCCCTCTGCTGTTACATAGAACACGCACCACCTATTAAGTAGAATCTTCGACCCTATTCCCTAGGAAGGAATGAGCCCAGAATTGTTTTCTGAAACTGTTGTAAATCAAATTAATCCAGCTGAAACAATAAACGTTGAAACAACAATTACTGAAATAGCAGTTATTGAAACAGTTGAATTATTTCCTAAAGTCAGTTCAAAGAGTATCGCTATAGAAATCGAACCTAGAAAATCCCTAAACATCAACCCAGATTTATCTTCTGCTGAAACTCACCGATTGATGAAGTTACTGATTGAATATAACGAATCATTTGCCTGGGATTACATGGATATGAAAGGAGTTTCCTCTGAACTATGCACCCACCATATATACATCAAGGAAGAATGTCGACCCATTTGCCAACCCCAAAGGAGGACGAACCCTAATCTTAAGGAAATTGTTAAGGAAGAACTCCATAAACTTCTCAATGCCAGATTCATCTACCCTATATCAGACAATGAGTGGGTTTCACTGTTGGTTATCGTACCTAAAAAGAATGGTAAATGGAGAGTGTGTGTGGAATATAGAGCCCAGAATAAGGCCACATAGAAGAATCATTCCCCTCTGCTATTTATTGACCAGGTTCTAGACAACCTATATGGGAAAACGTTTTTCTCTTTCCTAGATGGATTTAGTGGCTATAACCAGATAAAAATTGCTCCACAGGACCAAGATAAGACCACCTTTAGCAGCCCTTGTGGTATGTTTTCCTACAAAGTTCTCCCATTTGGCTTGTGTAATGCACCAACCACTTTCCAGAGAGCTATGATTGGTATTTTCTCTGATATGGTTGACTGTATGGAAATATTCATGGATGATTTTACACCTTATGGTACTGATTTCGATGAAGCTTTGACTAATTTGGAAAAAGTGCTCAAAAGATGTATACAATCTCATCCTTCTCTAAGTACAGAAAAATGTCATATGATAATGAGTGAAGGTGTGGTGCTCAGACACTTCATTTCATATGCAGTAATTCAGGTAGACCCAACCAAAATCCAGGTAATTTTGGACATTCCAACCCCATCAACTCAGAAAGAGGTAAGAAGTTTTTTAGGGCATGCTGGATATTACAGGAGATTCATTAAAAAAAAATCCAAACTTGCCTCTCCCTTATTTTTTCTATTAACAAAAGATGTTGACTTTCGTTGGACTGACAATTGCGAACTGTCTTTTGCAGATCTGAAACGGAAATTGTCCACAGCTCCCATTTTCAGAGGGCCCAATTGGGCTCTGCCTTTTCACATTTCTTCAGATGCCTCAGAGACTGCAATTGGTGCAGTACTTGGGCAACAGAAGGACAAAGATCCTTATGCTATCTACTATATCAACAAGAACATGGCTCCTGCCGAGTTAAATTATATAGTTACTGAAAGAGAATTCTTTGCAGTAGTTTATGCGATCAATAAATTCAGGCATTATATCATTGGTTATCCTACTTTTATTCATATAGATCGTACAACAATTAAATATCTGATGAATAAACCTATTACTAATGCCCGAGTAACAATATGGTTGTTATTACTTCAAGAATTTGACATCACTATAATAGATAGACCAGGAAAAGAAAATGTGGTTGCTGATTTTCTCTCAAGATTGCATATAAATGATGATAATTCACTAGCAGATGATTCCTTTCCAGATGAACATTTGTTTGTAGTATCTACTCACTTGCCTTGGTATGCAAGCATTGCTAATTATATGGTTGCAGGGAAGGTACCTCCACATCTATCTCCAAGAGAAAGAAGGAACATTATTCAAAAGAGTGCTCGGTATAGTTGGATAGAGGGATACCTTTTCTACACAGGCTTGGATCAGGAAATCAAGAGATGTGTGAGGGATGATGAAGTTTATGATCTGCTTAAATCTTGCCATGATGGCCCTTGTGGAGGTCATTTTGCTGATAAAAGGACTGGGCATAAAATTTTGAGGATGGGCTATTTTTGGCCCACAATATTTCAAGATGCAAAGAAATATGTCCAAGCCTGTGATAGTTGCCAACACATGGGTCAGCCAAATCATAGGGATGAGATGCCTCTCCATCCTCAAGTAGTGTTAGAGCTTTTTGAGAGATGGCCCATGGATTTTATAGGGCCCATTAACCCACCTTCAAATCATAAAGTCTATATATTAGTCTATACAAATTACATGACCAAGTGGGTGGAGGCAAAGGCACTCATCAGGGTCTCAGAAGAAGTTGTCTTAGCATTCTTGTTTCAAGATATCCTTGTTAGGTTTGGGGTTCTCAGAGAATTAATAACTGATGGGGGACCCCCTTTCATATCACATAAGTTTGAAGCTCTACTAAGTAAATATCATGTTTTGCATAGAAAAACTTCTCCATACCATCCACAAGGTAATGGCTAGGTAGAAAGTACCGACAAAGTCATAGAAGTTATTCTTACTAAGACAATGAGGACAGATCGTAGGGATTGGTCTGATAGATTTCATGAATCTCTATGGGCTTATCGAACTACTTGGAGGAACACAACTGGTTTTTCTCCTTATGAGCTGGTATATGGAAAGAGCCATGTTTTTCCCATTGAATTCGAAATCCAAATCCTAAGAACTGCATCAACAATCAACCTCTACTTGACTGTGGCACAAAAGGCCAGACTGCAGTAGCTCAACGAGATAGATGAGAAGCGTTTAGACGTTATTGATCAAACCACAGTGATTCAACAACAGAGAACAAAATGGCATGACCGAGTCATCAAGAAGAATTTGTTCAAAAAGGGAGATTGGGCTTTGTTGTATGATTTGCGCTTTAAAGAATTCCAGGGTAAGTTGCGTACACGATGGTCAGGACCTTATGAGGTAGATATTGTTTTTCCCAATGGGACAGTCCGATTGGTCACTATTGATGGATCCAATACTCAGTTACATGCAAATGGTCATCGCTTGCGTCTATATCAGCGCCCACTGTCCAAAGTAGAATTTAAATCTCGATGTACAACTGATACAGGTTATCAATTCTTAAAAGGAAAGGAGCTTGCTCCTTCCCCTTCTGAACCTTATAACTTTTTTTGCTTTTAATAACACCTTGTATATAAATAAACTCTTCAAATTTGAATTTCTCTGTTTTTTTTTCCTTTTTTATGTTTCTTTGCTATGGTAATAAATTCAGCCTAGAAAGATATCAAGCAGTTACTTGTGTGCAAATAAATTGAAGAACAACAAGGTAGATTACAACAGAAGGAGCCAAAGGATTAGTTTCTGGAAGTTGAAAAACTTCCTAAAAATTAAGTGATTTTGTGTTCGGAGGGGTTACGTGTTGTTACACCATGTGTTGTTACACTATTTTTTGACCACATGCCTATGTACCGTTACACCATTTTCCGACCGCATGACCGATTTCCATGCTGTTACACCATTTTCCCTATTCTTTTGCCTTGCATATTGTTACAGTCTTTTACGACAAATTGGCCAATTTACATGCTAGTACACCTAATTCCACCATTCCAACCAAAATATTTGCTTATACAACTACTGCTATTATTCCTTTTGGTTATTTTCTACGCTGCTTCACACACCCTCTTTAGCATTTTTGCCATTCCTACATACGACAACATTGTTGTTTTGTCCAAATTTCCGCCATTTTTCAAAAATACTTTATGCTCTCTCTGTCCCAACAAGAGTCGCTTCATCATTACTTAACTCCACATCCACATCTTTCCAACTATTGAACCACAGAAAGGACTCCACTTATGCTACACTTGTCATATTGTTATTTCTCATGTTCCAGAGCCATCTCTCATTATTACAGCTATTCCACGCGGATCAAACGGCGGTTGGATAGTGCAGTTACTCTGACAGATAAGTTTAGGTGGTAAGTTATGAGGTACGCCACTAATCTTATGTGTCTAAGTGATATAGATATGAAAGCACGCTTTGATGCCTACCTGCCGACTGTCCTAAATTTGTTAAACCGCAAGCCAATCAAATTAGTTGGGGGGGAACGAAAAATCCATGTCAACCTAACAGAAAAATCCCTTTTGTATTTCACCTCCGCCACCTTTCAACCACGCTTTTTTCACTACGACACTACGCTCTTCATGTAAATGCATGTTCAACCTTTCTCTGTCTCTCGTTTAGGTGCCGGTTTCTCCTCCTAATTCACTCTCGAATACAAACACAACGTCATGGGAGGAACGCCCGTGAGATATGAACTAGAAAATCTGGATGCATTGTTGCTGCACCCGGATGTTTATCAAATATTTCAACAGGCTGGATGGATTTCTTATTTTAAGAAGATGCAAGGGTTTAATGAAGCAGAAGTCTCGGGGTTCAGTCAGAATCTCGCAGATGATTATTCAATGGTGCACAAAGTGCGGATTCCAGTGACAGAAGAGAGCATAGTTGATGTGACAGGGTGGCCAACCACAGGAGCAAAATGGTTTAACATGAAAGCAGATCTTCCCGACGCACAAAAGGGTTTTCTCATGGGCAATGAGCAAGTACATATGAAAGTCCGAGGTGCAGATGTCAGTTCCTTACCAGAGCCATGCGGGAAGGTATCATAATTCGTCAAAAGGTACATTACATGCGAAGGGAGATATCAAGTTGTTTATTTTTCTGATTTTGTTCTATTGTCACATTTGAGACATTAGAAGCTAATAAATATTCCCTATTACCTTCTTCATTGCTTCCATAATATGGCTCACTTTGTCAATAATTCCAAGCACCCCATGAATTGTCTTTCCAATCACAGACTCATAGGATTGTTGATTCGTAGAGGAATGGGAATCCCTAATGACCCATTATCTGAAGTGCCTATGCCAGTTCCTGTGCCTGCTGTTATCGCCGACCCAGAACAGTCAAACCGTATGTCCTCGACTGTACCAACAGTTAAATATCCTACTATAACTGCCCGTAAGTCATCTCCGAATACCAAACGCAAAATCCAAATCACCTCTCACACTCCTCAGAAGCGCCTCGACAATATTGAACCAGAATGATTAAACCCTATGCCTTTAGTTGTGGTTGATCCAACAGTTGACAGCGTAATCCCTGGACCAAGTCATGAGCTGCAAATCTCTGCTGCAACAACATTTGTTCAAGAACTCCCTTTGACCCCTAAAGCCAAGAAAAAGAAAACCCTTCCTTCTCTCTTTACACTACCCAGAAAAAGAACTAGGTCAGAGCGATCCACTGCAACAACAGTTCTGGTCTCCACTATAACTGCAAGTACCTCAACTTCTTGTCCTGTGGCACCAACAACAACTAAAAACCCTTCTGTTGCTATAACAACAGTTCCAACACCTACTGTATCTGTCAATGACTCAATTAAGAACACCAAACGTCAATCTAGACGAGAATCTCAGAAGAGAATCGACAAAAGCAACTGTCCTCGTGCTGCAACAATAGTTCAAACCCCTACTGTCACTGCTACTGAATCATCTCAGAAAAGAAAACGTCAGCCTACAAGAAAATCTAAGAGAGGCATCAACAGGGTTGTACCAGATGCTACCACAGAGTGTCCTGATTTTGCTCATACTCAGACCTTACTAGAATTTATGGAAGTACGTATTCCAAGTTTCACCTTGTGCAAGGAATTTCAAACAACCATTTTATCATTACAAGAGAAATGTACATGAGTTACAACAAAATCATCGTCTCCGCTTGATGATTTTGTTCATCACTCGATGAGTGATGAATTGCAAATTATATTAGACCCTAACATCCCAGAATTTCCTCCTTGTATGATTGTTGAAGAACGCCCTCCTTCCGAGATTGTTGAAGAACACCCTCCTTCTCCTAAAGCAACGAAAAAGAAAGACCATGTTTTTGTCTCTACCTTACCTAGGAGGGGAACTCTCTCAGTGAGTTCTATTAAAACATCAATTGGCTGGAAAGATATGAAACGTGCAATACCTATTCTTCATCCATTAACCTCAATTGTTAAAGAGACTGCCACACAAGAACCAGTCCCTTCAAATAACATGATTGTTACACAAGAACCAACTGCCCAGGATGGCACTGTTCCACGAGATACAACCATGCCAAACTTAGCTGTGACACAAGAACCAGCCACCCAGAGAAAGACTATTCCACAAGAACTAGTCAGGCCATAATCAACTATTCCAAAGGAACAAGTCATAGGTGTATCTGCCACACCAGAACCAGTTACACAAAATAGTAAGGATATGCCACTTGCTAAACTTTTTCCTCAAATTGAGAAGAATATCAAGGATACAGAAAATTCCAGGATTACTGAACTATTAAAGGAAAATGATAGCCTCAAAGCAGAGTTGGCTTCCTTAAAGGAAGAATTGCAGGTTGCTCGTCAGAAGAATCCAGAGGGGATAGCTTTGGACATATTATCACTCACAAAATCTGTTATGGACCAAAATAGAGAGCTCATGTGCTTTGAATGTGGTAATATTTATTTTCAGGCTGGGTATAAAGTAGTGAAAGTACCAGTCAGTGGTCATCCTGAAGAACCAGTCAATATCTCAGTCAAGACAGAATATGACCTTACTGCTCCACAAGAACCAGTAAGGCAAAGGAGATCTCAACACAATAGAGTAGCTGCTAGTTCACCAACAACTCAAACACAAGAACCTCTGTTACACACTTAAAATAATTCCGTTCTAGAAGACAAGGCAAGAAGGACAAATTTTTGAGATAACAAATATTGGGGGGTACACACAGTTTTCCATACTTGTATTTGTCTTAGCAGTTTGCATGGGAGGAGTCACCTCCCTAACTCAGATTCAGTGTAAGGCTTGAAAGTGTTTTGCATGAGGACACACGATGTCCTCAGTTGGGGGGCATGTTAGGACCCAGAAATCCCCCTTTTTCATTATATCTTTTTCCCTTTCAACCTTAACATTTCTATGCTAAATGCCTACTTTAGTGCTTTCTAAGACACTTTTTCCCAAGGTATGAATCATTGATCTTGCTTTGGCATTCTTATTTACTTAACACATTTGATTGGTAGTATTTCTCATATTTTACCCATAAATGTGCAACTAATGATCAAAATGTGTAAGACAACCAAGACTTGAAGAAAAATCGTTGTTGTTACACCAATTACTAAAGTTGTGTGCTAGTCCTGCATGTTGTTACACGACTACAACAACTGCACACCTTTCCTGGAAGCTGTCACACTTGTTGTAACAGACAACCACAAATCCTGGAAGCTGTTAAACCAACTTCAATAGATGGCCACCGATCCTGAAAGCCAAATCTTGAAGATTGATCCTCTGTTGTTATACGTCTTGGCTCACGTTGATTCTTTTTTCGGATTTTGTGAATATGATAGATCTCTTGTATCTTACGAACAACTTGAGAATCTGGGATTCTCAAGGCTGCTCTGAGTCTGTTTTGAACTGAATGACTCTGTGTTTAAATAACAGAGCTTTTGTAATCATTACTACTGAAATATAGTTGTGGAACAGAGAGTGAAGAAAGAGCATATTGTATTTGAACCATTTTTGCGAATCAATAAAGAAGTGCATTGAGTTTCTTTAACCTACTGTAGCCTATTTTCGAGTGGATTCAGTGAGAAGGAAAGGGCCCACCTTCCTCACAGATTCCCCTCTGTTTTGATGTTTTGAGTTTTAGATTAGTTACTTTGATTTGTGTGATTAATCTATTTAGCATTCTTAGAGTATAATTGTTGTTACAGTTTAGTCCCTTCCTGTCAAATGCACATCAGTGTGTCTCATGAGAATTAGAAGTCAAGTGTTGTATACTGCTGGAGAATCGTATTTCTGCACTAGGTAAAACTCTGCTTTCAAGTAAAAGTAATCAAAAGCGTGAATTTCCTTCGTGCAATTAAAGTAGATTTTTTTCCGGCAATTAGCACAGAATTCCCTTCTGCAAGAATAAAATAGAAAATTAGAATAAAACAGATAATCCAAGATTCTTATACACTCATCAATTTAGATTTCAATTATGCAAGTGTGATTCCAATTCTGCAACAGTAGATTAGAACTCCAGTTGTGATAGCAACTTGTGTAAATGTTCAGTTTTCAAAACTCTGTTTCTTTCAATACTGCAACTTGATTAGAGTTTTCTTCCATCAATCTAGCATAGAC
>SNQJ01S0074126.1:15546-37440 GCA_010110895.2 Picea sitchensis | reverse complement strand
TCTCAGAAAAGAAAACGTCAGCCTACAAGAAAATCTAAGAGAGGCATCAACAGGGTTGTACCAGATGCTACCACAGAGTGTCCTGATTTTGCTCATACTCAGACCTTACTAGAATTTATGGAAGTACGTATTCCAAGTTTCACCTTGTGCAAGGAATTTCAAACAACCATTTTATCATTACAAGAGAAATGTACATGAGTTACAACAAAATCATCGTCTCCGCTTGATGATTTTGTTCATCACTCGATGAGTGATGAATTGCAAATTATATTAGACCCTAACATCCCAGAATTTCCTCCTTGTATGATTGTTGAAGAACGCCCTCCTTCCGAGATTGTTGAAGAACACCCTCCTTCTCCTAAAGCAACGAAAAAGAAAGACCATGTTTTTGTCTCTACCTTACCTAGGAGGGGAACTCTCTCAGTGAGTTCTATTAAAACATCAATTGGCTGGAAAGATATGAAACGTGCAATACCTATTCTTCATCCATTAACCTCAATTGTTAAAGAGACTGCCACACAAGAACCAGTCCCTTCAAATAACATGATTGTTACACAAGAACCAACTGCCCAGGATGGCACTGTTCCACGAGATACAACCATGCCAAACTTAGCTGTGACACAAGAACCAGCCACCCAGAGAAAGACTATTCCACAAGAACTAGTCAGGCCATAATCAACTATTCCAAAGGAACAAGTCATAGGTGTATCTGCCACACCAGAACCAGTTACACAAAATAGTAAGGATATGCCACTTGCTAAACTTTTTCCTCAAATTGAGAAGAATATCAAGGATACAGAAAATTCCAGGATTACTGAACTATTAAAGGAAAATGATAGCCTCAAAGCAGAGTTGGCTTCCTTAAAGGAAGAATTGCAGGTTGCTCGTCAGAAGAATCCAGAGGGGATAGCTTTGGACATATTATCACTCACAAAATCTGTTATGGACCAAAATAGAGAGCTCATGTGCTTTGAATGTGGTAATATTTATTTTCAGGCTGGGTATAAAGTAGTGAAAGTACCAGTCAGTGGTCATCCTGAAGAACCAGTCAATATCTCAGTCAAGACAGAATATGACCTTACTGCTCCACAAGAACCAGTAAGGCAAAGGAGATCTCAACACAATAGAGTAGCTGCTAGTTCACCAACAACTCAAACACAAGAACCTCTGTTACACACTTAAAATAATTCCGTTCTAGAAGACAAGGCAAGAAGGACAAATTTTTGAGATAACAAATATTGGGGGGTACACACAGTTTTCCATACTTGTATTTGTCTTAGCAGTTTGCATGGGAGGAGTCACCTCCCTAACTCAGATTCAGTGTAAGGCTTGAAAGTGTTTTGCATGAGGACACACGATGTCCTCAGTTGGGGGGCATGTTAGGACCCAGAAATCCCCCTTTTTCATTATATCTTTTTCCCTTTCAACCTTAACATTTCTATGCTAAATGCCTACTTTAGTGCTTTCTAAGACACTTTTTCCCAAGGTATGAATCATTGATCTTGCTTTGGCATTCTTATTTACTTAACACATTTGATTGGTAGTATTTCTCATATTTTACCCATAAATGTGCAACTAATGATCAAAATGTGTAAGACAACCAAGACTTGAAGAAAAATCGTTGTTGTTACACCAATTACTAAAGTTGTGTGCTAGTCCTGCATGTTGTTACACGACTACAACAACTGCACACCTTTCCTGGAAGCTGTCACACTTGTTGTAACAGACAACCACAAATCCTGGAAGCTGTTAAACCAACTTCAATAGATGGCCACCGATCCTGAAAGCCAAATCTTGAAGATTGATCCTCTGTTGTTATACGTCTTGGCTCACGTTGATTCTTTTTTCGGATTTTGTGAATATGATAGATCTCTTGTATCTTACGAACAACTTGAGAATCTGGGATTCTCAAGGCTGCTCTGAGTCTGTTTTGAACTGAATGACTCTGTGTTTAAATAACAGAGCTTTTGTAATCATTACTACTGAAATATAGTTGTGGAACAGAGAGTGAAGAAAGAGCATATTGTATTTGAACCATTTTTGCGAATCAATAAAGAAGTGCATTGAGTTTCTTTAACCTACTGTAGCCTATTTTCGAGTGGATTCAGTGAGAAGGAAAGGGCCCACCTTCCTCACAGATTCCCCTCTGTTTTGATGTTTTGAGTTTTAGATTAGTTACTTTGATTTGTGTGATTAATCTATTTAGCATTCTTAGAGTATAATTGTTGTTACAGTTTAGTCCCTTCCTGTCAAATGCACATCAGTGTGTCTCATGAGAATTAGAAGTCAAGTGTTGTATACTGCTGGAGAATCGTATTTCTGCACTAGGTAAAACTCTGCTTTCAAGTAAAAGTAATCAAAAGCGTGAATTTCCTTCGTGCAATTAAAGTAGATTTTTTTCCGGCAATTAGCACAGAATTCCCTTCTGCAAGAATAAAATAGAAAATTAGAATAAAACAGATAATCCAAGATTCTTATACACTCATCAATTTAGATTTCAATTATGCAAGTGTGATTCCAATTCTGCAACAGTAGATTAGAACTCCAGTTGTGATAGCAACTTGTGTAAATGTTCAGTTTTCAAAACTCTGTTTCTTTCAATACTGCAACTTGATTAGAGTTTTCTTCCATCAATCTAGCATAGACTGTGCATAATTATCTTTCAATAACAAAACTTCCCTGGGTTTGACAATTTATATTGAACACTTTAATTATCTATTTATTAAGACAATTAAAGTGCCCAAAATTTTGGCGCCATTGCCGGGGAAGATAATTAGAGATTCTTGTAAGCACATTAGTTTTCTTTTCCTAGGAATGATTAGTCTGCATGAATCGACGAACAAGAGGACGTATCCCCAAAAATACTAACACTACAGGTACCAAAGGATGCAGAGGAAGGAACCCTGCACTGGGAAGGCCAACCTTTGTTGATGAGATTATAGCTAGAGCAGATTCTTCTTTAGGATCTATGTTTCACCCTTCAAACCCTCCAAGAAGACATATTCCTCAGTCATCAGAATTACCACATTTTGAGACATCGTCTTTATCAGGGGATGAAGCTGAAAATTTGTCACCAACAAATCAACAAGCAACATTGGAGAATATTGAAGATCAATGAAGTGTAGTTCGGAACAGAAAAAATCCAGAAGAAGCGATTTATCAAATAAATGGATAGATAGTTACTAAAGAAGAGTGGGATGTTGTCCATATTGAGTGGAGAGAAAGAGCACATATGGAAAATCAAGGGGACAATGAAGAAGAGTTCCACCATGAGAATCCACCAAACAACGAAGATCATGCCAATGATGAAAATACAATCTCTACCCTGGTCTTTCCTATTTCTGATATTCCCACTCGAGGGATGGCTCCTATGAAAAACATACCTCTCTCAGCTTTGCCAAATTTTCATGGATTATCTACAGAGGATCCAGATGAGTTTTTGTTTGAATTTGATATTCTGTGTAGAAGATATGACTACACTACCACTACGCAGAAGCTTAAATTGTTTCCAACTACATTGAAGGGTAATGTGTTAAGATGGTTCATGAGTCTTGGAAGAGAGAATATTTCAACATGGGGACAAATGAGGCAGCTTTTCTCGAACAAGTACCAAGACTACTGCCGAATAAGGGAATGAAGAGAGGAATTGTTCAAAATGTCTTAGAAGGAGGACGAGACCCTTGAAGATTTTGTGGAGTGACTCCAATATAATCTACAAAGGTCTGGACATTCGGATGTGAGTAAGGACATTCTGAAAACTATTTTGCTAAAAGGAGTTAGAGATGATTGTTTAGATATGCTGAATATGCTAGTCAAGGGAGATATATCTAAGGAATCCTATGATGGCATTGTAAATCTTTGTAAGAGATGCTCTTGAGGATCTACAAGGAATAAGTCAGCTACCAGGGATACCACTTTTTCAAGGGTACAAAAATCAGCCAATGGAGAAGCAACAAGAGCAGAAATAAGTAATTTGTTAGATGATTTCAAAAGAGAGATGATTAATTCTTTTGCTTCACAAATAGATACTCTGCAGATTAAACAGAAACAAGCAGAAGCAGAAAAGGCATTGTCCATTTTCTGTTCGAAGTGCAGAGACAAACATCCAAAAAGGGAGTGCTCACTGAACAGTGTTCAGGTATGTCTTATTTGTGAATTGGATCATCCCACCGACAAATGTCCCTCCTTACCAGGTGTAAGATCATTAATGAAGGTGACTAATGAGTAAGCAAAGCACCCCTATCTAATTACACAGAGGAGACAATGGCAACCATGAGGTCAAGGTACAAACTCTCAATTCTCTCCCACAACACTTAATTATTGGAATAATATGAACAATCAACTTCAATATGGCCAGATGAATGCCCCCCTTCTGAATCAGATGCCACCTCCTTATCAGGATCCCAATGCATGGTTACCTATTCCCCAACAACATAATCACCTTGGGCAATGGAACCCACATTGGAGAAGCCCTCAACTTATTTATCAAAACCATCACCAACTCCTACTCCTACTGTTTTAGAATTAGCTGATTGTTCTACCATCTGACCAGAAGGAGTAATTGATGATCTAGTTATTTCAGTTGACTCATGGGAGTATCCTGTTGATTTTGTCGTATTGCAACCCAAAACCTGTCTAGGAGGCCACCATCTAATTCTAGGAAGACCTTGGTTATCTACAGTCGATGCTTTCATTGGTTGTAGACCTGGTTCAATGACCATCTATGATGTTTATGACACCAAGAAACTTACCCTCTATGCTCATGCTACACCCAGTGTGGAACCTGGAAATTCTTTATGCATGGACATTGAGGATGAAAGTGCTCTGCTTGTGTTAACCATAGGAAAATCCCCGAGTTTCAAAGATGAGACAGAGGATGAGTTAATCAATTGCTTTATCTGTGACCCCTTTGCTGTTACACAGAACACACACCACCTATTAAGTAGAATCTTCGACCCTATTCCCTAGGAAGGAATGAGCCCAGAATTGTTTTCTGAAACTGTTGTAAATCAAATTAATCCAACTGAAACAATAAACGTTGAAACAACAATTATTGAAATAACAATTATTGAAACAGCTGAATTATTTCCTAAAGTCAGTTCAAAGAGTATCGCTATAGAAATCGAACCTGGAAAATCCCTAAACATCAACCATGATTTATCTTTTGCTTAAACTCACCGATTGATGAAGTTACTGATTGAATATAACGAATCATTTGCCTGGGATTACATGGATATGAAAGGAGTTTCCTCTGAACTATGCACCCACCATATATACATCAAGGAAGAATGTTGACCCATTTGCCAACCCCAAAGGAGGACGAACCCTAATCTTAAGGAAATTGTTAAGGAAGAACTCCATAAACTTCTCAATGCTAGATTCATCTACCCTATATCAGACAGTGAGTGGGTTTCACTGTTGGTTATCGTACCTAAAAAGAATGGTAAATGGAGAGTGTGTGTGGAATATAGAGCCCGGAATAAGGCCACATAGAAGGATCATTTCCCTCTGCTATTTATTGATCAGGTTCTAGACAACCTATATGGGAAAACGTTTTTCTCTACATGGGAAGGTACCTCTACATCTATCTCCAATAGAAAGAAGGAAGATTATTCAAAAGAGTGCTCGGTATAGTTGGATAGAGGGATACCTTTTCTACACAGGCCTGGATCAAGAAATCAGGAGATGTGTGAGGGATGATGAAGTTTATGATCTGTTTAAAGCTTGCCATGATGGCCCTTGTGGATGTCATTTTTCGGATAAAAGGACCGGGCATAAAATTTTGAGGATGGGCTATTTTTGGCCCACAATATTTCAAGATGCAAAGAAATATGTCCAAGACTGTGACAGTTGCCAACGCATGGGTCAACCAAATCATAGGGATGAGATGCTTCTCCAGCCTCAAGTAGTGTTAGAGCCTTTTGAGAGATGGGCCATAGATTTTATAGGGCCCATTAACCCACCTTCAAATCATAAAGTCTATATATTGGTCTGTACAGATTACATGACCAAGTGGGTGGAGGCAAAAGCACTCATCAGGGCCTCAGAAGTTGTCTTAGAATTCTTGTTTGAAGATATCCTTGTTAGGTTTGGGGTTCCCGAAGAATTAGTAACTGATGGGGGACCCCCTTTCACATCACATAAGTTTAAATCCCTACTCAGTAAGTATCATGTTTTGCATATAACAACTTCCCCATACTATCCACAAGGTAATGGCCAGGTATAAAGTACCAACAAAGTCATAGAATCTATTCTTACTAAGACAGTGAGGGCACATCGTAGGGATTGGTCTGACAGATTGCATGAAGCTCTATGGGCTTATCAAACTACTTGGAGGAACACAACTGGTTTTTCTCCTTATGAGATGGTATATGGAAAGAGCCATGTTTTTTCCATTGAATTCGAAATCCAAACCCTAAGAACTGCATCAGCAGTCAACCTCGACTTGACTATGGCACAGAAGGCTAGACTGCAGCAGCTCAACGAGCTAGATGAGAAGCGTTTAGATGTTATTCATCAAACCACAGTGATTCAACAACAGAGAACAAAATGGCATGACCGAGTCATCAAGAAGAAATTATTCAAAAAGGGAGATTTGGCTCTGTTGTATGATTCACGCTTTAAAGAAATCCAGGGTAAGTTGTGTACACGATGGTTAGGACCTTACGAGGTAGACATTTCTTTTCCTAATGGGACAGTCTGATTGGTCAGTATTGATGGATCCAATACTCAATTACATGCAAATGGTCATCGCTTGCGTCTGTATCGGCACCCACTGTCCAAAGCAGAATTTAAATCTTGATGTACAACTGATATAGGTTATCAATTCTTAAAAGGAAAGGAGCTTGCTCCTTCCCCTTCTGAACCTTATAATTTTTTTTGCTTTTAATAACACCTTGTATATAAATAAACTCTTCAAATTTGAATTTCTCTGTTTTTTTCCCTTTTTTATGTTTCTTTGCTATGGTAATAAATTCATCCTAGAAAGGTATCAGGCAGTTACTTGTGTGCAGATAAATTGAAGAACAACAAGGTAGATTACAGCAGAAGGAGCGAAAGGATTAGTTTCTGGAAGTTGAAAAACTTCCTAAAAACTAAGTGATTTTGTGTTCGGAGGGGTTACATGTTGTTACACCATGTGTCCTTACAGTATTTTCTGACCACATGCCTATGTACTGTTACACCATTTTCCGATCGCATGACCGATTTCCATGCTGTTACACCATTTTCTCGACTCTTTTGTCTTGCATGTTGTTACACTCTTTTACGACAAATTGGACGATTTACATGCTAATACACCTAATTCCACCATTCCGGCCAAAATATTTGCTATACACCTACTGCTATTATTCCTTTTGGTTATTTTCTAGGCTGCTTCACCCACCTTCTTTAGCATTTCTGCCATACCTACATACGACAACATTATTGTTTTGTCCAAATTTTCGCCATTTTTCAAAAATACTTTATGCTCTCTCTGTCCCAACAAGAGCCGCTTCATCATTACTTAACTCCACATCCGCAACTTTCCAATTGTTCAACCACAGAAAGGACTCCACTTATGCTCCACTTTTCATTATTACAACTATTCTAGAGCCATCTCTCATTATTACAGCTATTCCACGCGGATCAAATGGCGGTTGGATAATGTAATTACTCTGACAGATAAGTTCGGGCGGTAAGTTATGAGGTACGCTACCAATATTACATGTTTAAGTGGTATAGATATGAAGGCACGGTTTGATGCCTACTTGTCGGCTGTCCTAAATTCGTTAAACCGCAAGCCAATCAAATTAGTTTGGGGGGAACGAAAAATCAACGTCAACCTAAAAAAAAAAATCCCTTTATGTATTTCACCTCCGCCACCTTTCAACCACGTTTATTTTCACTGCGACACTGCGCTCTTCATGCAAATGCATGTTCGATCTTGCTCTGTCTCTGGTTTAGGTGCCAGTTTCTCCTCCTAATTCACTCTCGAATACAAACACAACGTCATGGGAGGAACGCCCGTGAGATATGAACCATAAAATCTGGATGGATTGCTGCTGCATCCGAATGTTTATCAAATATTTCTGTAGGCTGGATGGATTTCTTATTTTAAGAAGCTGGAAGGTTTTAATGAAGCAGAAGTCTTAGAGTTCAGTCAGAATCTCGTAGATGATTATTCAATGGTGCACGAAGTGCAGATTCCAGTGACAGAGGAGAGCATAGCCGCTATGACAGGGTGGCCAACCACAGGAGCAAAATGGTTTAACATTAAAGCACATCTTCTTGACACACATAAGGGTTTTCTCATGGGAAATGAGCGAGTACAGACGAAAGGCCGAGGTGCAGATGTCAGTTCCTTACCAGAGTCGTGTGGGAAGGTATCATAATTCGTTAAAAGGTACATTACATGCGAAGGGAGATATCAAGTTGTTTATTTTTCTGATTTTGTTCTATTGTCACATTTGAGACATCAGAAGCTAATAAACATTCCCTATTACCCTGTTCATTGCTTGCATAATATGGCTCACTTTGTCAAGAAATCCAAGCACCCCATGAATTGTCTTTCCAATCATAGACTCATAGGATTGTTGATTTGTAGAGGAATGGGAATCCCTAATGACCCATTACCTGAAGTGCCTATGCGAGTTCCTGTGCCTGCTGTTATAGCCGACCCATAACAGTCAAACCCTGTGCCCTCTACTGCACCAACAGTTAAATCTCTGACTATAACTGCTCGTAAGTAATCTCCGAATACCAAACGCAAAATCAGAAGCACCTCTCACATCGCTCAGAAACACCTCGACAGTAAATAACTAGAACAATTAAACCCTATGCCTTCAATTGTGGTTGAGCCAACAGTTGACAGCGCAATCCCTGGACCAAGTCACGAGCCACAACCCTCTACTGCAACAACATTTGTTCAAGAACTCCCTTTGATCCCTAAAGCCAAGAAAAAGAAAACCCTTCCTTCTTTCTTTACACTACCCAGGACAAGAACTAGGTCAGAGCGATCCACTGCAACAACAGTTCCAGTCTCTACTGTCACTGCAAGTACCTCGACTTCTTGTCCTGCGACACTAACAACAACTCAAAACCCTCCTGTTGTTGTAAGAACAATTCCAGCACCTACTGTATCTGCCAATGACGCAATTCAGAACACCAAACGTCTCTCTAGAAGAGAATATCAGAAGAGAATTGACAGAAGCAACCCTCCTCGTGCTGCAACAACAGTTCAGACCCCTACTGTCACTGGTACTGAATCGTCTCAGAAAAGAAAACGTCAGCCTACAAGAAAATCTAAGAGAGGCATCAACAAGGTTACCAGATGTTGCCACAGAGTGTCCTGATTTTGCTCATACTCAGACCTTACTAGAATTTATGGAAGTACGTATTCCAAGTTTTACCTTGTGCAAGGAATTTCAAACAACCATTTTATCATTACAAGAGGAATGTACATGAGTTACAACAGAATCATCGGCTCCGCTTGATGATTATGTTCATCACTCGATGAGTGATGAAGTACAAATTATATCAGACCCCAGCATCCCAGAGTTTCCTCCTTGTATGATTTTTGAAGAAAGCCCTCCTTATGAGATTGTTGAAGAACACCCTCCTTCTCCTAAAGCAATGAAAAAGAAAGACCTTGGTTTTTAATTTACCTTACCTAGGAGGGGAACTCTGTTAGCGAGGTCTATTAAAACATCAGTTGGCTGGAAAGATATGGAACAGGCAATACCTATTCTTCATCCATTATCCTCAATTGTTAAAGAGACTGCCACACAAGAACTAGTCCCCTCAAATAACATGATTGTTACACAAGAACCAACTACCCAGGACGACATTGTTCCACAAGATACAACCATCCCAAACTTAGTTGTGACACAAGAACCAACTACCCAGAGAAAGACTATTCCACAAGAACTAGTTAGGCAATAATCAACTATTCCAAAGGAACAAGTCATGGGTGTATTTGCCACACCAGAAGCAGTTACAAAAATAGTAAGGATGTGCCACTTGCTCAACTTTTTGCTCAAATTGAGAAGAACATCAAGGATACAGAAAATTTTGAGATTACTGAACTATTAAAGGAAAATGATAGCTTGAAAGCAGAGTTGGCTTCCTTAAAGAAAGAATTGCAGGTTGCTCGTCAGAAGAATCCATAGGGGATAACTTTGGACATATTATCACTCACAAAAGCTGTTATGGACCAAAATAGAGAGCTCATGTGCTTTGAATGTGGTAATATTTGTTTTCAGGCTGGGTATAAAGTAGTGAAAGTACCAGTCAGTGGTCATCCTGAAGAACCAGTCAATCTCTCAGTCAAGACATAATATGACCTTGCTGCTCCACAAGAAACAGTAAAGCAGATGAGATCTCAACATAATAGAGTAGCTGCTAGTTCACCAACAACTCAAACACAAGAACCTCTGTTACACACTTAAAATAATTCTGTTCTAGAAGACAAGGCAAGAAGGACAAATTTTTGAGATAACAGATATTGGGGGGTACACACAGTTTTCCATACCGGTATTTGTCTTAGCAGTTTGCATGGGAGGAGTCACCTCCCTAACTCAGATTTAGTGTAAGGCTTGAAAGTGTTTTTCATGAGGACACGCGATGTCTTCAGTTGGGGGGTTTGTTAGGACCCATAAATCTCCCTTTTTCACTATATCTTTTGCCCTTTCAACCTTAACATTTCTATGCTAAATTTCGACTTTAGTGCTTGCTAAGACTCTTTTTCCCAAGGTATGAATCATTGATTTGGCTTTGATATTCTTATTTACTTAACACGTTTGATTGGTAGTATTTCTCATATTTTACCCATAAATGTGCAACTAATGATGAAAATGTGTAAGACAACCAAGACTTGAAGAAAGATCGTCATTGTTACACCAATTGCTACAATTGTGCGCTAGTCTTGCATGTTGTTACATGACTACAACAACTGCACACCTTTCCTAGAAGTTGTCACACTTGCTGCAACATATGACCATAAATCCTGGAAGTTGTTACACCAACTGCAACAGATGGCCACCGATCCTGAAAGCTGAATCCTGAAGTTTGATCCTCTACTGTTATATGTCTTGGCTCACACTGATTCTTTTTCCGGATTTCGTGAATATGACAGATCTCTTGTATCTTATGAACATCTTGAGAATCTGGGATTGTCAAGGCTATTTTGAGTCTGTTTTAAATTGAATGACTTTGTCTTTAAATAACAAAGCTTTTGTAATCATTACTACCGAAATATAGTTGTGGAACAGAGAGTGAAGAAAGAGCATCTTGTATTTGAACAATTTTTGCGAATCAAGAAAGAATTGCATTGAGTTTCTTTAACCTACTGTAGCCTATTTTCGAGTGGATTCAGTGAGAAGGAAAGGGCCGTCTTTCCTCACAGACTCCCCTCTGTTTTGATGTTTTGAGTTTTAGATTAGTTACTTTGATTTGTGTGATTAATCTGTTTATCATTCTTAGAGTATAATTGTTGTTACAGTTCAGTCCCTTCCTGTCAAATGTGCATCAGTGTGTCTCAAGAGAAGTAGAAGTTAAGTGTTGTATACTGCTGGATAATCGTATTTCTGCACTAGGTAAAACTCTGCTTTCAAGTAAAAGTAATTAGAAGCGTGGATTTCCTTCCTGCAATTAAAGTATATTTCTTTTCGGCAATTAGCACAGAATTCCTTTCTGCAAGAATAAAATAGAAGATTAGAATAAAACAGATAATCTAGGATTCTTATACACTCATCAATTTAGATTTAAATTATGCAAGTGTGATTCCAATTCTGCAACAGTAGATTAGAACTCCAGCTGTGTCGACAACTTGTGTTAATGTTTAGTTTTCAAAACTCTGTTTCTTTCAATACTGCAACTTGATTAGAGTTTTCTTTCATCAATTTAGCATAGACTGCGCATAATTATCTTGCAATAACAAAACTTCCTTGGGTTTGACAACTTATATTGAACACCTTAATTATCTATTTATTTAGACAATTAAAGTGTCCAACAATACTCTTGCTTAAAGCTGTTGAATGACTTCAGCGAGCTTCCGCACTTGGTTCTCAGCTATCTATTCTTCCATCTATGCCAATCCCAACATGGAGCGAAGTGCTCAAGTGGCTGCTTCTCTAACTTAAATCTACTCTGTGAGTAGCTGATCTTTCTCTCTGTGGATCTGCTCTCTGTCCTCTTCAAACTTCGCTTGAAGGTCATGTTTTTCTTGTTGTGCAACTTGAATTTGTTCTAGGGCTTCCTCCTTTGCTTGCTTCGAGGCCTCTGTGGCGTGTTCTTTTTCCTCCTGGACTCGATGAAGGCGGGCCTTTATTGCATCTGCTAATCTGTGTTGTTGGGCAGGCTCATCTCCTACTTCTATACCCCTTGATGAAAATGACACAATAAACACTGTGTAGCTCGAATAGAGAGCCTCTTGTACCCCTTTTAGCTCTGCCTTGATCCTGTCATACATTGTCTCATGTTTTGCTTCGTTTCACTGGAAAATGTCCTCCAAGGTATCTAATACAGCTGTGATGATGAGGTCAATATCATCCACCGTAAGTATAGTCTGTAATTGAGGGTTATTGGCTCGTGACTTCTTTCACGCCGAGGGTTTCTTTGGAGAAACCCTTCTTTTCTTTAACGTCTTGGCCTCTGTAAGGGGATCTTTAGGTGGTGTCACTTCGCCTTGTTCCTGCTTGTCTTCTTCCCCTTTCTCTTCTTGGTTTACTTGATCATATCCTCCTCTTCTAGGTGACTCTTACGCAGTTTCGTCCGATGCATTGTTTATTTCTTGCACCTCTTCCTTCTTCTTCTTCTTTCTTGCGCTACTCGGTCCATCATATTCTTCCTGGGTGACTACAGGACTTCCGATGATATGGAGGTTGAAGAGCTCTGTCTGCTCGAATGGTACAAGGCATTCAACTGACCACTCCTTAGTTATCTCCTCCATGTCTTCATCAGTTAATTTATAGTACGACTGGAGCTCCTCCTTGGTTTCATCCCTGCGCGTAGTGATGTAAATGAAAAGTTGGTCTACGTGAAACTTCGCTAATGGCCTGAATCGATGGAGTGTATTCAGATTCATTCAGGGAAATGACTCAATGGCTCGCGTGAGCTGTAGATAGTAAGTGTGGAAGACAATGTTCGACTGCCACTGCTTCTCCATATCGCTCGAGTACCACAAGGTGGTGAACCTCACAGCTAGTGGTTCAAACGACTCGACTTACAGGAAGGTCACTCCCTTTGGCATCTCCCAAGCGACAAAGGCAATGAGGATCAACAACCAGCTGAAGTGAAGCTCATAGCCCTGGTTTTGTGCTTCTCGACAATCCTGCTCCAACTGGTTGACGAGGTAGCTCACCCAGTTCATCTGCATCCCTTCAATGCACTTTCTTGCGAGTTGGACGATGAACACCGTGACTTGCGTTGGCCTATTCTTCCTGACAAGCTTGCCTACTATTAGCTGACAAGCTAAGCGCACTGAGCCATTTTGGATGGAGGCTACCTTGTATCCCTACTTCCCCTTCTCTACATCGCCATAGGTGTCCTTTATTCGATGCGTCAGGGCGCGATCTGCAACTTTCCCTGGGTAAAAATCCTGAGGGTACGGTCCCTGCATGCTCAATCCAGTGATTCGGTGGATCAACACCAGATATACAGTGATGCACCTATCCAACCACAAGTACCTGTCATGGAAGCACGACAAGAGGAGTTTAACGCACGTGTTAACCTCCTGATGTATGCCAAAGTGTGCTATCTTCATCACATTAAGGATTGTTGATCTTGTGATGTCCATGGTCCATGGATGGGGGATTATGTTCGAATTCTTCCCCATTGTCTTTGTCAAGTACTTATGTGGTGCGAGCATTCCATAATTCTTTCAGTCTCCTAAGTTGAAATCATTGATCTTGAGCATCAGAATCTGTCCCAACTGCGGTCCAACTACACGTATCCCCTTCGGGAGGTATGCAGTGATCAATGTATAGTCGAAATATCTTAGGATGCTGTCACAATTAACTGCACCATCCAGAGGTGGGATATAGTCGGGCAAGACTAACGGGATGAGCTTTGCATTTTCCAGGTTGTCACGATGCTTACTTCTTTTCTCTGTCGTAGTTCGGGATGGCCCAGATTGATGTGCAGTCGACCGGGATGCTTGCAATCCTCTCTTCAATGAGGCATGTGCTCCTGCGGACATGACCTTCTCATCCATAAGGTCTATTAGGATCTCCTTGACAGACTTCTCTACTATGCTAAGGTCATTTGATGTGCACGCTCTAGATCAGATATCTCAGGTAGGTGAATGGACTCTCAAGGTAAACAAAGTGGTTGGCGAGGTTTGAAATGCACATCGTTGTAGCAATCAGTCCTCTATGGGCTCGGATAATCAGAATTTGCAAAAGTGTCCCCGATAAGACATTCGCCGAATTAAATAGACAATGTCATAACATATTCCTCCAATGGGTAGGAATGCCTTAATCCATCCGTTATGGAACGGGCCCAGCGGTCCAATGGCGATATTTCCAGCAATAACTGCATTTCTAGCTATTTTGAAGCGTCATTCTAACGGTCAGGATGCCTGCAACGATCATATTGCTTTGCCAAGTCGAAGTTCCAGTCTGCATTTTTCTGCTATTCTGACGAGGTTCAAGTTCTACAAGCCTTCCTTTTGTGAAGTCCTCTCTGGAACCTCCTGCAATTTTTCTAGCTTTGCTTTCTTCTTACTGAGCTTTCTTGCTTTCTTTCCTGTGATCTGCATCTCTGGATTCCTCTTTTCATTCTTGTTCTTATCTTCTCTTAGCATAGTAACTTCGCACTACTGAGGGTCTTTCACAAGGTTTTAGGGTAATTCTTCTTCTCTTACTGTTTCTGGAGTAGGTGCTCTTCTCTTCTGCATGGATAAGTTCTTTAAGCCTTCTTGTGTTCTTTCAACTCCGACAGTCAGATCTTTGGACCTCAGTTGCTTCGACTTGTCCTCCTATTCTTCTATTAAGCATGTTATTCTCCTAGCCATGAAATCCCTTAATTCTTGCTTTTTTTGTTCAATAGCTTCCTCTTCTTCTTTCCTTCGCATCTGAACTCTCTCAATCCAAGTCCTTCCTAACAAAAGTGAAAAAGGAGAGTTGTTCTCAACAAACTTAATGACCTCGAATTATTCTTTTGTCGATGTTCCATGAGCACTCATAGGTACATGAGTAAGTCTTCCACATAGGGTTATCATCTTTCCTTTAAACAATCCTATTCCTCCCAATGAAGGAATCATAGCAAGCTTTCCCAAAATTTCCCAAGTACTTTTTGTCAAGATATTCACCTGTGTTTCCTCATCCAGAACACACTCTATGTTTAAGTCTCCTATTCTGATTTTTATGCACTCTTTTTCTTTTAAGATCTCTGGTAAACTGACGTCTTTGTGATCATTCAAGGTTTCTTTCATCTGCAATACCATAGTCTCTGATTCTTTCTAGTGTTCTAGCATATCCTTAATCTCTTGACCTTCTTCATGGTTTTCTTGTTTCATGTTCATCTTTTCAACTTTAGCAATCATTCTAGGGCAATCCAAAACTTCATGTCCAATAGCTTTACAACAAAAGCAAATAGGACCTCTACCAGGGCATTCCTTAACAAGATGCCCCAATCTTCTGCAACTATAACAAAGAGTCAATCCTCTCTTTCTCTTAAACGATCACCAACCTTTCATGTACTATGCACCGGGATCACAGTGATGAACCTGTAAAAAATTATTTCTAGGATCTTGCATTCACTTGTTAGTCCAAAAATTCTATCTATGCATAGGAATAACATATCTTTTACTAACTCTATCAAATTTATTCAGATGAACTCTTTCTTCTAGTCGTGCCCTAGTTTTCAGACTAGGACAAGATCTATCAAACATACCTAGATTCATACTTTCGAAACAAAAATTTCCACTTATCTTACCTTTATTAGGGCACAAAGCTTTAAGATCTTACCTCTTTTCTTCAGATCCGATTCCCTTTTTAGCACAGAGCTTCGCAAGTCAAGTAGAATATTGTGCACTACAACAACATATCTACGCACATAGCTTTCTCTTTTCTTCAAGTCCCGACAACAGAACCATTTGTTGGCACAGGGGCAGACCCAGGGTTCAATGATTCAACAATGCACCAACAAAACCCTAACTACCGACCCTTTTGACAACACTTGTGAAGCAGATGAAGTCTCACCCGAGGTAGAGGCAGGGGGGGTTGCATGAATCAAGTGTCTACAACCTAGTTGGGACACAGATATGTGATTACAATACTTAACAGAGCATTTAGCAATTAACATTCATTAGTATTTAACCCTTATTCACATTGAAGATTGAAACCCTAATTACAGAACATCGCAGTATTCATCAAGGTCTAAGCACATCTAACCAGCCAACACATAATGTCAGAATAGATCTAACCTTCATTCATATTGTTAAGCACTAAGATACTACATCATATGCATCTAACATACATAAATATTACAACACTAAGCATAGATCACATCAATAACACATCAACCACATCGCACAAAGCAACCACAACACAGGATATATGTGGTTCACCCCCAGCGTGGGGCTACGTCCACCAAATCTTCTCCGCTTTTATTAGCTTATTCCAATCTTCTTACATGCACAGAGCCACAAATCCAACTCTGCATAGGACATGAGATATGCACGCACCTCTCTAGATCCTCCTTCCTCGAGTTAGGTCCAACACCAAGCCTTTACACAACCTGTGCACAAATCAACTACAAAACACTTGCACTTAGCTCTGCAAGTCTCAACACATCTTCTTGCACATAACTAACATTAGCACTAAGCCATCGACCTATTAGGTCTACTTCTTACATCACCTAGATATCTATTTATACATTACAAAAGGGGCCTAAAAATGGGTAAACCCATGGGTTGACATTCATACCCGTTACATAAACCCTAAACCCAAAAAGCTCGCAAAAGGGGGTGAGATCCCGTGATCTCCACTTTGCCTGGGTGCTCCGTCTTCAACCAGCCTGTTTAAGTCCCAAAAATGGTCAAACACGACTAAGGTTCTCCAAAAGTTGGTCAAGGGCCAACACACACTTTACGATCTGATCCCTCATGCTCCTTGTCCGTCGAACGATCTGACAAAACCTACTTCGGAACCAGGTTCAGTTTCGAACACCACAACTACTTCCACTCCTGTGAAAACCTTCGAGGTGAATGCGGTCCAATCCACTTCATCTCAACAACCAAGAGGTAAGAAGAAAAACAAGGGTAAATCCAAGAAATCTTTTGATGAGCAGGATACCACAAAGACTGTTGATACTCAACCGAATAGGAAATCTAAGTTTCCTTGCATGACCTGTGAGGAAGACCACTACATGAAACTTTTTCCTCATCGTGGGGTAGTTGCTAAATTTCTGAAGGGCACCTCCCAACCGATTCATCAACAACATCTGGTTGCACAAAATCTTGCCCCTTCCCAAGGGGGCAACACAGGTCATTCCCACCACGAGGATGCTTCCACAAGCACCTATGAGGTGTACATGTTTAAGGCGGTTAATGTAATGACTCGAGAAAATACTTATGACAGTCCTCCGGATGATTAGGCTAATGGAAAGGTTATTGATCAATCCTCCACATCGACTCCTCCTCCATTTTCCACTCCTCTTCAATTTGAGAAGCCAATTTTTGACGCAGTGTTGCGCCCGCCCAAGAGCGCAATTCAAAAAGTGAAATTTAATCGAAATACATGCATTGCCAAAAACTATAATATCGTTGAAGATTTGGTGTAGGAACCTTGTGCTATTTCAACCCTCGAAGTTCTACAACACTATCCAAGTCAATGTAGAATCCCGTTGTCAGCTACTGGGGCTATGGATATAGAGGAATCCATCCTGATTATGTTTAATATCGATTATTTTAAGAAGAGGCTCTCACACCACCTCACATTCCAAATTCAAATTTTAGTTGGCGGGAAGAACATACATCATACCATTTTGGATGAAGGAGCCTCCACCTGTGTCATGTCTTGGCCTTGTTTTAGAGCCCTTGGTTCTCCTAAACTTACTCCCTCTCCTACCACCCTCAAAGTGTTTGATGGACGTGGTTTCTAGCCTCATGGACCCTTGCAGTATTTCGTTGTTACATTGAAAGATAAAACTGTTTCGATCAATATCAAAGTGGTTGACATGCCCCTGTATTACAATTTTTTACTTAGTCATAGTTGGTTCTATGCGATGACTGCAGTCGCATCTTCGATGTTTAGTATTTTACGATTTCCCCATTAAGAAAAAATCATCTTTGTTGACTAACTTGACTGTACAACTTCAGATCTCCACGATGCTACAACGAATAATGTCCCTTTTCTAGGATAATCTAGTTTTGAGAGTGTAAGAGTAGGTCTCCTTAAGGATTCCTCACTGATGGGGGTTTTTCCTTTGCCCTCTCCTGCCATCGCGTCGATTGCCATGACAAATATAATTTCGAGTCAGGTGCAACAGTCCTTAGAATCACTTGATCCTTTGGTAGTATTTGATCCTAACAAGCATAACTCTTTTCCTGTGTCAAGCTCATTAAAAAATGAAACAGACGCTTACGAGCATAGTTCATTGTCTCTGTCGAGCTTGTTAAAAAATGAAAAAGACCCCCCTCACTCTGGATCGAATACTTGAATCTTCTTTTCCTCCACCTAGTGAAAATGTTCCTATTAGTAACCAGATGCCTAAATAAGGAAAGAAGAAGAGTCCCCGGAGGAAATGATGCATGGGGGAAGGTTCCAGCCTCTGGACATCATGCTGGAGTGAAGCCACTAGCTTCTATCACACGAGTTGGGGGAAAAACACCTCTAAAGAAACACGTAGCTAGGAGTGATCCTCAATTGAGGGTCATTCCCATCATAACATAGTAGTATTTTCTAGACCGAGCTGAGTCTTTGTTCTTTCTCGTGCTCATTAATACATGAGAATAGGTTACTGAGTATACTTTTATCTCTTTTTAGGACTCATAAAAGCTATATGAAAAAGGAACTCTTTGGAGTCTCCTTTAAGCTCTCTTTTGACTCTTTAAACATGAAAAGATTGTCGAGTGAGCTTGTTTCCTTTCACACTCGTTAAAAGGTTTGAAAGGGCATCTTTCGAGTGGTAGTTTATCTCTTTTTTTGCCTCGCGAGACTAATTAAAAAAAAGAATACTCTAGTCAAACATGATTGAAAGAGTTCTCCCTTGTATTGTTTTACACTTTTTTTGGGCTCGAGAGACTAAATTTATGAAAAATTCATCCATGGAGTGGTCTTTAAGTTCTTTTCAAACTCTCTAGAAGTGAAAAACCACCGAGTTTACCTTATTTGGGCTCATACAATTATGCATTGAAGGACCTATGTGAGTCCAATCTCCAGGACCCATGACTGGATCCCTCCTTCTTCAGGTTCGTTAAACATATGTTGAGAGGCTCATCCAAAAGATGAGCTATACTGAGCATCCATTATCCTCCTCAAGCTCATTAAAAAAGAAAGAGGTAATAATCAATCATGATGGGGGAAAAATTGAAGGAAGTGGGTCAATTTTTTTGGAATCCTTTATGGTAGTTATTGTTGTCACCCTTGAACATGTCATATGTTTGCGTCTCATTTTACAATTGGGAAATCTGCTTGTGTTTGAGTCATACCAATTCCATGTGTCCCTATAATTTTTTGTTCCAGTTGAAGAGTGCTCTTATTGGCATCATATTACATTCTTGGTACTCGTAAAGTCAATGATTCCAAGTCACTTGTCGTGTCTCACAATGTTCAATGGAAGTTTCACTTCAAACCATCCATCTGCAATATTACCAGTTTCCATTTCCTGTGTCAGTCCATACTCATTCGATTCACCATCTTACATTACTTTCTCGTGTCAGTTTCATGTCGATGATGGGGGATACATCAAGGCCCTCCTTCGACAAGTCTTTTCCTGTCAACTTCAACACATTATCTGGGAACTACACTTAGAAACCGATCAGTACCATGCCTCCTCATTTTCAACAATGGGTTTACATCATTGGCGTATGATCGAATGATTCCACGAAGGTTCAACCTCAACTCATTTATTCATATTTGTTGGAATATACTAAAGGTACATTGGAAATCATTATCATCATTGGTGATTTCCCTCACACTTGTTAACGATATACCTCAATGATTGGTAATCAAGTGGTTTCTACCATATTCGACATCAAATAATTTATTCACATGGCTACTTTCGTACTGTTTCAGGATCGGGACGAAGACCATGGGTTGGGCACTCACTCTGTTATGTGCTTTTCCCAAGCTGTGATGGAGATCATTTGAGCATGTAAAAGATTTTAGTACAATCACCATGCTCGTAATCTTACTAATATATATAATGTCACATAGATCCACATTGTATTGATTTGTGGTTATGTTTTTTCATCTCGTAGCTCCACTGTGTATTTTTCATGGCTGCAATCAATTCATGTCATGGAGGTATGGATCCACATTGTATCACTGGTGGCCATATCCTTAGTCAGTATTCTCATGGATCCGCAATGTATTGGTTGATGACCATGCTTTGAGTGATCTCGTATTCCAAGCATAGGTGTGTCTGCCTCGGAAATGGAACATATTTGTATACCAATTGATGTTTGTTTGTAGCTTCTACCAGGTTATCCCACTCCAACACCCTTGCATTGAATAATTTGTAAAGTGTTTCGGCCATCAATTTCTCTTCTGACCTCACACTTTAGGGGACATCTGTTACACACCAAAATGTCACACTTGAGTTTCTCACCCTAAGTGTCGCAAGTGTTGCAAAGTGATGTATGTGCATTGTTAAGTGTCGCATGCACTGTCGCAAGTGTCGTATGCACCTTACCAAGTGTCACATTCATTTTGCTAAGTGTCGCAACCCCTTGACACCATGAAATACATTTGTCACAATCCCTAAGTCATGTTGGAAGAAGAAGCCCTATCATTTGACAGTCAAAACACACCTTTTTCTTGGAAAATTTCACCATTTTTGGGTATTTTACAAGGGTGGCGCTCCCCTACCCATGCTTAGGGAGCATCAGTGCTCCCCCTACCATGTTAAGGGGGAACTATGGAACTTTGTCTCTCACTAAAGGGGGGCACCAGTCTTGTTAGAGGAAAATTTGGGATCCTCCACCTTTTCCTAAGCGCCAACTCTCTTGGGATGAGGTTAGTTGTGGTCGACTCCTATACTACGACCATATCCTCAACCATCTCCCTCATTTTCTCATAGTGGTTTAGCCTCTCAAGCCTATATATTGAAGGTATTTCCAAGGAGAAGGAGGGAAGAATTTAGATATCAAACCTTTGATCTTCGGAGAAGCATCGACATTTTGATTTCAAGGTTCATGCAAGGGTTGGATGAGGAGAGCTTGGAGAAGATTGTTGCATCGTCAAGCATGCTTTGTAAGTGCCTTCTTTGTCTTTCCAGTTAATATTAACTTGGCATATTCCCTTAAAGTTCACGTGTTCTACATTTGCTTGTCTATTGTTGTTTCAGTCTTCATAGATAGATCTGCTTTGTCTAATCATATAGAGCAGGAGGAAGAGTTCCTTTGCTAGTCTTTGCAAGACTTCAGTTGCACTGAGGAGCTTGGAGATCAAGCCCCAGGATTGGAGCAGTGAGGACGAACATCGCAACAAGGTACACCACATTCTTGTTCTCTCTTACTTGATTGATTGAGTTATATCTATATGTACGTTAACGAGCATTTGTTTACTTCTGTCTTTGTGTTAAGAACCTGAATTGATCTATGAATATAATCACCATAAACATTAAATACACAATAGATCCTTAGAGCAATATAGAAGAAACCACACTTTATTATTACCAAACCCTTGAATTAGGGAAACACCATACAATGGATCCTATTATGGAAGTGATCCTCTCCTGTTCACTTGC